>CAUYQG010253871.1:0-43185 GCA_963574415.1 Tarsius wallacei
GTTTGTTTTTGAAAGCAGGATTTATTGAAGGACAGTAAAGCTCCCATGGTGGGAGGAGACCCGAGGGGGTTGCCTGGTTTTTTTCTTTTTGTTTTTGAGTTGGAGTCTCACTGTTGCCCAGGCTGGAGTTCAGTGGCACACTCATGGCCAGTTTCAGGGTTGTCTGTCCACTGAGGGCTGCGTCCAGCTTCTGAGGCTGCTGCATCACTGGCTCACGGTCCCCTTATCTTTAGAGCCATAGTGGTGGGTGAGGTCCTCTCCCATGTTGAACCTTCCTGTTCTTTCTTCTGTCATCCCCTTTCTCTGATCTACTCTGTGTCTTCCATTCCACTGTGAAAGGTCCATTTGATTACACTGGGCCCTCTCAGATCTCTTGATTTTAAGTTTCGTAACCTTAACTAGATCTGAAAGTATCTTTTGCCATGTGACTTAACATACACGTGTGAAACTAGGGCATGGAAATCTTTGGGGGGCTATTTTTTCACAATATGTATTTTATCTAGGAACAGAAATTAATTTTGAAGTGCTTGAGAATAAAGCCATAATTCCGAGTTAAAAAAAAAAAAATAGGTAAGCAAAATAGATAGAAAAAGAAACCAAGTGATAGTTTTGCCACTCAGAGATACTTTTAACTTTTTCTTCACCTTTACAGAGGATTCTCCTTTTTATGTCTTCTGTTCTTCTACTTTTTATATGATTTTCTTTCTTCCTCATCTCCTTTTCTTTTTTGTACTGTCTTTATTGCTTCACAGAGGAGTATATACATGAATGGCAAAATGCTGGAGTTGGAGGCATCCCCGTTGCATTCCCATCCAAGCCCTGGGCTGCTAGTTTCTTCTGCTTGGGTTGGAAGAGTGAATGTGTGGCATACCTGGCGACATATAAGGTAAGAGGACGTGTTTTGGCTTGGACAACATTAATATGTCAGTTACACAGTCTTCGGCCTCCTGTAGACTCTTATTCTTTATTTCTCCCTGGCTGACCCAGGCTTGGTAAGGATACCAAGGGCTACTTGGGAGTTGTCACCATTGTCAGAATACTTCTGAGGCTTAGTGATTTCAGTTGTATGGCAGAAGTCCATTACTTTATTACCCAACTTTCATTCATTTTTTTTTTGAGCAGCACCCTGATTTATCTGAGAGGAATAATCTGTTCCTTAGTCTCTAACCATAAACTTCTAGTTGAGTCTAGATATGTGCATAATTCCATGTACACTCAGAGTTTTGTATTCTTCTAGACACAGCAATTGTTTCAGAAATGAACATGTGACCACGTAACAACCAATGAGACTTACAGACGCATTTGCTTAGACTTATACCTGTTGGCATGTCATCCTGGAGAACTATTGTCAGTCATCTCACCACCCTCAGAAGGCTGCACAGGAAGCACATGAAAGACCTGGGTTGAGGATGACATCATTTGAAATTCCAAATCCAGGTACAGACTCACTCCTGGAGTTTTTGTTTAAGTGACCTAATAAATTTCTATTTTTGCTTGAAACGCTTATTTTTGTCTTTTGAAACCAAAAGATCCTAACAAGGTCTGCGTGAGTTGCAGACTTGATATATCTGCCAACTGATGAGAAGTGACCAAGCCTCTGGGCATACAGTGTCTGACATTACTGATGGAGCAATTGTCTGCGATGCATGTGAGGTTAAATAGACCTTTTTCTCAAGGCTTAGCTTATGAGGTTTACAATTGAATTGGACGAAAATACAATATTTAGCTATTCAAGCTGGCAGCAAGGACACTTGGTTTGATGCAGCAAGCGGTGCCAATGTCAGAATTAATATAATGGTTCCATGTCAAAACAATAACAGGGCAAATCACCTGGAAGGGCAATTCAATCACTTAGGCCTGATTGCCACTGGCAAATGAGCACTGAGCCACCTTCCTTTGCTAGGCACAGGCGTGGGTGAAGCTGAGCTGCCAAGCGATTTAGGTTTAAAAAATGGCTTTGGGCAATTAGTGCCACCTAAATGATAAAAATGCTCTTATAATGGTTTTCTAAGAGGTAATGGAAGTATCTTGAAGCTTTCGGGTGTTGGGGATAAAAAAGATGAGGCCGTGTTTAGGAAAAAGCTTTGAGCTCAAATTAGGAAAGGAGATTTTCTTTTATTTCTTCTGTCAATTTGAATGCTAATTCAATGCATGTGAGTTCTGTAGAGTTGTGTCTCTGCTCACATGAAATCCAGGAGAAGCAGGCAACAAACATATAAATAATGAATAAACTGTTCCTATGGATCAAATGTAACACTGGGTTCTGAGTTAAAGGGCTGTAAGGTGAGGGGTCTGCTTTGACTGAAGGCTTCCCTGATGGGGGTGACATGGAAGCTGGGTACCAAAGAAGAGAAGGAGATAGCTGTGCCAATAGTCAGGACAAACATTTTTCCCAGGGGCGAGAGCACATGCAAAGGTGAGTGGGACGAGGATGAGGGACATGTGAGGGCCTGAAAGAAAACCAGGGTGGCCACAGCACAGGGAAAGGAGAGCACTCCATGAGATGAGATTACAAGAGAGCCAAGGGTCCCATCATGCAGGTGTGTGAAGACTATAGAGGAGTTAGAATTTGATTTGATTCTTATACAATGGAAGCCACTGGATGTTTGCAAATTCTTGATGCTTTTTGGTGCTCAGAGAAAGTGTGTAATTTTCAGAGGCAATGCTTGTATTTAAAAACTTTTGCTTATAGGTGACATCTCAATTTCAGCTGTCTAATTGTTTCCAAAATGAGTCTTTTAAAAAAAAGTCAAACCAATGCCTTACTTTTTCCAGTTTTCTTTTAAAATTACAATGAAATATATTAAAGGTGTACAACATGTTTTGATACACACAGTAAAATGGTTACTACTGTGAATCAAATTAATATATTCATCTCCTCACATAGTTACTGTTTTTTTTTTTATGAGAGCACTTGAAATCTACTCTCTTAGCACATTTCCAGTGTTCTCATAGTATTATTACTCACTATCTCACTGTAATCCTCATGTTGAACTTAGACTTATTCATTGACATCACCATAGCTTTGTACCGTTTGACCAACATCTTCCCATCTCCCCTACCTTCCCACCCCTGGAAACCACCATTCTACTCTCAGCTTCTACGTATTTAAATTATTTAGATTCCACATATAAGTGAGATTATGCAGTATTTTTCTCTTAGTGTCTGGCTTATTTCACTTGCCCAAATGAATCTTTACTGACAATGTAGAGTAAACACACTAGACTGAGGTTCACGGTATTTGCGTTTGTGCCTAGATTTTACTACTAACTAATGTGCAAACTTAAGCAAGTTCTTACCCCTCTCTGAACCTCAGTTCCTCATCTGGAAACTTTAAGCTTGGGCTGGATGTTATATTTATCATGAATTTTTATTGAAATCGACAGAAACTTGGTCCAAGAAGTCTTAAACAGAAAGAAATGTATTTGTTAATTGATCTGAACCATTCATAGGTGATGTCTCTAGATATGCGTGGATCCAGGAGCTCACATTTGGCCACCGGGATCTCATTCTCTAACTCTTAGCTCTTTACTGATGTCACTGTCCAGCAGGTGTTTTCTGTGGATGGTTCTCAGCAACTCTAGTCTAGTATTGTTCATAGAATTATAAATCCTTGTGTAAAAGAACATCTCTGTCTTAAACTGTGATGTGAAAAGTCCCAGAATTGTACACTGACATGGGACATGCCCATGGCTATGGTCAAGGGATAGAGGATGAGATCACTGGTCAAGCCTAGATCATGTGCCAAACCTCAAGTCCTTCTGCATCCCATTCAGCAAAGAGAAGGTGTGGTTCCCCACAGGAAATGGAAGAACAGGGAGCGGATTCTGATTAGGCAGGTGAGACATGTCCATGAATGCTCTTTTGGGTTTTAACAATCATGTAAATCCTGCAATGAAGAGTCATTCCTGTACAACCTCTTGCTAGTTGAAATTAACCATCCAGAAAAAAACTCCACTTTGGCCTAAAATACCAGATTGTACAAGGGGGGACTCCCAAAAAACTGAAATTATTTTTTGGAGCATGGATCCCTTGTAGCAAAGGCTTCCCCTGCTAGGTAAGTGTTCTAGGAATCTGTCGCATCAGTGTACCAGCTAGTGTTGTTGTAAGAGGCTTCATTTGGCTTCAGTGAGTTTTCTTGGAGATTCAATGCGTTTGCCCATTTCGTGATGTGTGATTTACGAACGCACCTGCCCAAACTGTGGTGAGTGTTCCCCAGTTTTTGACCAAAAACAGCATGATTCCCATGCCTCACCCTTTCTTTTCCCCCCTGTCTCACCCTGAGTGGCCTTTTTTTTTTGCTTTCCCAGATGAAAAAAGTCCTTAAAGGGAAGTGTTTTGCCAATATAGAAGAGGCGAAACTAAAACAGCAGAGGTACTAAGAGCCTTCGAAATTGACGAGAGAAAAACTGTTTTGAGCAATGGAAAAAGCATCACGACAGGTGTATTGCATCCAATGGAGAGTACTTTGAAGGCAACTGAAGTTTAAACATAAAAATAAAGACATAATTTTAATAAATAATTTCCAGTTTTTTGGATTCCTCCTATATATTTACATTTTATAAACTTGTGGTATAATTACCAACCCTCTTCTTCAGTTTTTACTCTTTTTACCTCAACTCACCACACACCTAGATTATCTCTTATAGTTCTTTGTCATGATTCATAACTTGCATACATTGGAAGCATTTGCCCTGATGCACCCATCAGCTTCCTGGCTATGCAAGTGTGTAGAGCCAAAATTTGTTTCCTCATTTATATTTTTCAGACTGAATTATTTGTTGAATTACTGGAAAAAGTTACCATGTTTTATGTTCACCATTTCTGTGGCGTTACATAGTTTTAATGAAACTTGAAAAATGCTTACAAAACCCAACCCAGCATATATTCCCCACTGTAGTACCTTTTCACACAAAGGACATGTCGGAAAGCTTGACATAACCTATCTTTCTCCTCAGAGTGTCTGTTATTCCCACCAACCAAGTGTCACATTTCCTTAGGTTCTTACTTTTCCATGTAGCATCTGGCACCTGCTAGTCAGCCTTTCTGATTTCCACTCAGTACCACAAGCCACCGTTTGCCACTAGATTCCAGTTCAGTATTAATTACTTTGAAATGCATGACTTAAAGAAAGAAATGTAATTCACACACCACGAAATTCACTTTTTTAAAGCATGCAATTCAGTGGTAGTGTGTTCACAAGGTTGTGCAACCATCAGCACTAATTCCAGAACATTTTCATCACTCTGAAAAGAAAACTTGTTCCCATTAACAGTCACCTCCCATTTGCCCCTCAGAAACACATGGCTTTTGTCTTTAAAGTTACCTCCTTAAGGGCAACGGATGAGACCTATACCTTTTTCTGCATTCTCATAGAAGTCCAGCCCAATTCTGGGGCCATAGGAAGCATTAATAGAAAGATACTGCATTGGCATCTTATTATGTTGATTGCTGTTTCAATTCAAGACTCAGACTAGGAGGCTATGTGCTGTAGTGGAAAGAATATGGAGCAAGGAGTCAGTTTTAGTTTTTCTTTCTGCTTGCCACCAGCTGTGTTCTTGGGTAACTCTCTCCTTTTTCTAAGGCCTGATTGTCCTCTGCAAATGAGGGGCGTGGACTCAATGATTTCTGTGGTGCCTTGCAGCTCAGCCGACATTAAGCACTGTTAATTTTGAAGTCAAGACCGACTGGAGGCATAAGACAATCTATTGAATGAAAACAGCAGGGTTTCTTTCCATATTCATGAGGGTTTATAGGATATGTGATACATTAAAGCTCCTCTCTGGGGACTGGGCTTCGAATGTGACGTGGTCTGGCTCAGTACGTCTGAACTCAGCTGAACCAAGGTGGCATGCACCAATGCAGAAAAAATGAATGTCTTGTTCTTGGTCATAGTCTCAACCTTAGCCGTAGTTATTATTTTTTTGGAAGTTAACAGGTATTCACATTCCGAGTCTTCTCTCTGAAAACTGTGAGCCAAATTGCTATGAAGAAATAATGACACAGAAAGACGAAAGTATATACTGGTATATATTGTGCAGTGTACTTTATTCATAGCTTAGAGATTGAACATCTTTCCATTTCCACCCAAGAAACATTTGTGGCATGCAATTTCAACTTTTTTTTTTCTTTAGCTTATCCAGGGTACAATGTCGTCAAGAACATCTCAGGGAAAAAAAAGTGAATTGATCCCATTTTTCATGTTTCCCAAATGAGTGGTTCAGTGTCATGGAAATGAGGTCAGGATGGTAAACAGACAGCTGTTCTGTATTTCTCCTTCCAGGGAGATGAAGGTCAGAGACATCTTCCTTCTGCTTAACAGGTCTCTCCCAAAAGGATTGTAAACAAGCATGCATTGCAGCCCTGGCTGCCCTGGGAAAGGAGAGAGGCATTTTGGAACAGTCCTTAGAGGTGTTGAACATACATAGCTTTGATTCTCTTTTCTCATCTCTTTGCGGTGTCTTTCTTTCATAACATGAAGTCATTGATTGAATGAAGTTAGAATAACTTTTGACATAGCTAACCAAAATGTATAGCAAAGGGACTGGCTGCTAAGCACAGCTCTGTTGGGTGTCCTGGCTGACAGCCTGTGTTAGCATGTGGGGCTTTGTGGAAGTACGTCCTTAGTTATTGGCAATTGGGCAATTGGTTGTTTAAAGCTGTTATTGCCTCTCAGGCAATAATGAGTCAGCAGCTCATGTGATATTGAGGAGGAACCAATTACAAGCCTTCTTAACAGGTTATAAGCTGCTTGAGGGCGTGATTTTCTCAAACATATATTCAACAAACATTATTGAGCACCTAGTATGTGTTGGGTGTGTGGTAGGTTTTTGGGGTGTACTAATGAAGCCACACTTACTCTTTTTGTGGAACTTAAGCTTAGTGGTTGAGGCAGAGAGAGATAGAGAGGGAGAGAGATAAAGAGAGAGGGAGAGAGAGAGACAGAAAGGGGAACAAGTATGATGGGACCACGCATATTAGTACAGACAATCCCCGACTTATAATGGTTCAAATTGCAATTTTTGACTGTATGATGGTGCAAAAGAGGCACATTTAGTAGAAATTTTACTTCTAATGCCCATACAACCTTTCTGTTGTTTGCTTTCAGTATAGTATTCAATAAATTACATGAGGGATTTAACACTTTGTTATACAATAAATAGGCTTTGCTTTAGATGATTTTGACCAACTACAGTCAAATGTCAGTGTTCTGAGCATATTGAAGGTAAGCTTGTGATGTTCAATAGGTTAGGTGTATTCGATACATTTTCAGCATAGAATATTTTCAATTTACAATGGATCTATTGGAATGTAACCCCACTGGATTACATCTGTAAACAAGTATCATTCTTCTGTTCAGTAAAGAGAATTTTGACTTTCCACTCCCCTTGAGAAATGTTTCACATTGATTGCTTGATCTGGGGGGTTGGTGATGCAAAAGTGGGAAAAATAAAAGAGGTAGGCAGAACAGGAGAAGCAAGAAGATAGACAAGGAAAGACAAGAGGTGGTCATGCTGGGGACAAATGCTAGAGCTGAACTTTTCCTAGAAATATGGAAGGAGGGGGTAATGAAAGAATTATGGGATAGGAGTGAACTGCATGCAACTAGAAAAAAGATTTTAAGATGTGTTGCTGTAGATTTTGTTTATCATTTATGGTTTTCAGGAAAATCCTTTTTTTTCTTTTTTTTGCTTGTTTGTTGTTTGTTTTGAGTCAGATCTCATTCTGTCGCCCAGACTGGAGTGCATTGTGGCCTGATCACAGCTCACTGCAACCTCAAACTCCTGGGCTCAGGCAATCCTTCTGCTTCATCCTCCTGAGTAGCTGGGACTACAGGCACACGCCACCATGCCTGGGTAATTTTTAAATTTTTGTTCTGTAGAGATGAGGATTTGCTATGTTGTCCAGGCTGGTCTCCAACTCCTGAGTTCAAGCAATTTTCCTCCTCAGCCTTCCAAAGAACTGGGATTACAGGTATGAGCTACCACACCTGGTTTAGGAAAATCCATTTTAATAACAAAAGTTGTTAGCAGGGCTCGGTGGCTCAGCCTGTAATCCCGTGCTTTGGGAGGCTGAGGTGAGTGGATTGCCTGCGCCCGCGGGTTCGAGACCTGCCTGGGCAATCAGCGAGACCTCATCTCTACAATAAATCAGAAAAAAAAATTAGCCAGGTGTGGTAGTGCGCGCCTGTAGTTCCAGCTACTTGGAAGGCTGAAGCGGAAGGATCGCCGGAGCCCAGCAGGTTGAGCGGCCACTGCACTCCAGTCTGCGTGACAGAGTGAGACTCCAACTCAAAAAAAAAAAAAAATTTATAACTGTTTATTATTTAAAAGTCAAGCAGTATCAAAGATGATACAATAAAAGGTAAAAGCTGCCTGACTGTCCAATTCTCTCAAATCATATGACAATCCCACTGTTCCAGAAATAATCATCATTAATACTAATGTACTTGTAGATGATATACATATTAATATTTGTGTTCACATATATATGCTCACATATATGACACTTTTATTTAAAGAGCCTATTTTATGTGTTTTTGATGTTCCATAGTTTTTTAAGCTTAATATAGCAATATATTTTCAGGTCAACAGACGTATAACATTTTCCTTTTTTTTTAATGAGTTCCATAGCATTTTATTTAATGTAGATACTCTAATTTATAAAACCATGTCTTTATTGATGAACATTTATTGCACTATTATTAATTATTGCATTAATATTGATAAACATTATTTCCAAGAATGTCTTTTTAGATATGTCTTATCACGGTTATAAAACATTTTTATAGAAAAGACTCTTAGACTAGGCATGGTGGCTCACACCTGTAATCCCAGCACTTTGGGAGGCAGAGGTGAGAGGATTGCTTGAGGCTAGGGGATTGAAACCAGTCTGGGCAATCTGGTGAGATCTTGTCTCTACAATGCATTTTATTTATTTATTTATTTATTTGAGTTGGAGTCTCACTCTGTTGCCCAGACTGGAGTGCCATGGCACGGTCCCGGTCACTGCAGCCTTGACCTGCTGGACTCCAGTGATCCTTCCGCCTCAGCCTTCCAAGTAGCCGGAACTACAGGTACACGCTACCACGCCTGGCTAATTTTTTTGATTTATTGTAGAGATGAGGTCACGCCAAGTTGTCCGAGTGGGTCTCGAACCCGCAGACTCAGGCTGGGATTACAGGCTGAGCTACCGAGCCCAGCCTCTACAATAAATAAAAAAAAAAAATTAGCCAGATGTCATGGCGCACACCTGTGGTTCCAGCTACTTAGAAGCAGAAGGATCTCCTGAGTCTAGCAGGCCAAGTGCCCCTGCACTCCAGCCTGGGCAACAGAATGAGAATCCAATTCAAAATAAAGTTAAAAAAAAAAGAATAGATTCTTAGTAGTTGGTTTGCTGGGTCATAGAAAATGTGCATCAATTTTCTTTCATAGACTGCTAAATTATCCTCCAAAAATGTGTCAAGTGACTCTGTGGGGGGTCTGAGAATGAATGTTTTTCACACCCCTGTTAGCTACATGTTTAAAGTCAAGAACTGCAATGTTGCTGGTAAATCTACTTCAAAGTCCTCAAACTCTTTAGTTTTTAAAAGATAGGCATGATGGTCTTGTAAAGGCAGATTCACTGCTTTGTGCAAGAGCAAGTTTTATGGGTATATTCCAAGGCATGGCTTGGAGATGGAAGCGTTAAAGTTTTTGACTCTCAGAAATACTTCTAAAGCCAACTCTAAGCTGTTTCGAGAATTCTGAGTGTCACGTAAGGTGAGCTCACTTTAGTTGTCAGCTTTTCTTAGGGCAGAATATATCTACAGAGTTATCAACTTCATTCAACAGCCTTCACTGTGGGATTATTTTAGTCTTCCCACAGTACACATTTAGTTAATAAGAAGGTTATCTACGCACATATGTATGTCTGTCAAGTCACTAGTAATGAGTCATTTGGTTCATAGGCACAACAACAATAAAATTCCATCTTCCCCCTTCCTTGAGGATTACACCTCAGCTCTGCAAAATACCTTTTCTGATTGAGCATATACTTTAGTTCTGTACTAATGACTTTCAAATGTTATCTTATTTAATATTTCAGCAACTATATGAGCTACATATTAATATTCCCATCAAAGATAGAAACCAAATGTCAGAGAGTTTAAATAACAGTCACACAGTTAAGTTGTGGCAAAGTCAGTATTTGAAACCATATCCGTCTGATTCCATACTGTTAACAACTCTGACTTACTGCTCATTAAATGACATGGTGTTACATAATGTCATTTTCTGATCTTTTTAGGGACATCTGATTCCACTTGTAAGAGCTTTCCCCATCTTATTTTTATTCTCTCTGACTTGTTCATTTTCTGATCTTACTTTGGAGCTAAGACAAGAACTAAGTTCATTAATAAGCCACTTTGGTCCTTAATCTTGGTCTCTCTGGGTTCAAAACTTGATGCTGCCACTTTCCAATGACCAAACCTTGGCTGAGCCTCAGTTTTCTCATTTGTAAAACTGGTACAACAAGCTTGCTTACCGTATTGGATGAGTTTGAGAATTAAAAAGGAATAGTGCTTTAGAGCATTTAGAGGGTTACCCAGCACACAGTAAGTGTAAATTAAATGCTGGCTGCCCTGTGGTTGCTCCTCTTACTGCTTCTCATTGTGATCCAGCGGCAGCCTCTCCTCTCTATACTCTCTCTGGCCCCTGGGAGACCCTTTTCAACCACTTCATGACCACTCAATCACCTCTATCCTCAGCCAGAATGCTTCCCTCAGAAGAAAGTCTTGTTATATTCCTACTCTGGCTCCTGACCCAGATTGCTTGTCATGTGGATTTGATACAGAGACCTGCTAAAGTCTGTCTATATTGTTACAGTTCCTAGAGAAGGGCATGACAAGGGCACAAACACTCCTGTACATTCCTGAACAATATCTCTGAGAGCTAATAAAAGGTGTGCTTACCCTTGTCTCCTATGCACTCCTAGTAAGTAGTTTCAGGGGATCTTTGACTTTCCTGTAGTCTTCGCCCAATCAACTGAAAGATGCAAATCTCCATTTACTCCCTTTTTCTGAGTGGTTATAAGTTTGAATAATATAGTATCAATGTAATCATAAGCCTTGTGATTTGTATAACTTTTGTGTAATACATGATGTCTTCGGCCTTGTAAACTCCCTTTACTCTATGGCAAGCTTGATTACCACTTCTGCTGGTTCCTACTGATAAAAGCTATGAGATACCTCTGATACCTGGCACCAGGAAGTCTGGACTGAAAAATACCACTGTCGATAAATGTGGCTGAAACTCAAGTTCTACACAATGCTCTGCTGGTCATGTGGCTAATGTATAGGGACAAAAAACTCTGGACTTTTAAAAGTGAACCGTAAAAGCCTAGAGGGTGAGCAGAACCATTTTAGAAAGACCTCGAGTCTGGCTCTACTCCCTGGATTCGAACTCAGAAATCAACTTCTTTCTACCGGTTCCCTGCCCCTTTGATTTACTGGTATCAAGGGGAACAGCCAAGCATCATTCGGACCATAACAGATTGTTGTTTGTTGTCATGAGCTTGCTATTTCATCCCAAGTTCATGAATGATTTTGGTCTTCTCTCCAACCAAGTTACAACTAGCTCAAGCTCCCTGTTGTCCACCTGATTAGCATCGGTGCTTTTCACAAGCATGCCTGACTTTCCATCTCCCCTTTTTCCATCTGGTCCTCAGCTTGGGCAAGCCTATGCTTTAGTCAATAATAAATATGGGTCCCATGCACCGTTTCTGAATTTTTTTCCTTACCAATTCTAGTCATTCAACATTTATTCAACAAGTGTTTCACAGAACTTACTGTATATCAGGTACAATGCTAGGTGCTAGGAATACAGTGGTGAACAAAACAAACACAAAGCTTATAGCCTACTAAATAATTGCCAGATTATTAGATAACCCCACACACTTAAATTTGCAATTGTGATAAGTATTGAAGGGATGCAGGGAAATTCACCTCAAAATATGGCTTTTTGTCATAAGATCTCTCTAACCTTCCCGTTCCCACTTAGTTAACAGACAAGCTGCTTCCTCTCCTTGTTTTCTTATTATCTATTACTGGGAAGGAGAGAAGAATGTAATCAACCCTGGCCCAACCCTTTTACAAAATAATGGCTGTCTCTCAGATTCATTCAACTTCCAAAGAGAGCTATTTGCAAGTCATTCGCTGCTTCCCACGTCTAATCATTCTCCCAATCATTTGTTGCCCCACAGTAGAATTCCTTTTCTTCCTGCCCCCCATTACCTGTTTTACCAGAATGTAAACCCCCTTTCTTTCTGTTACCTTGAGGTGGCATTTAAGTAAGACCCACGGGGAGGTTGGGTCTTACTTCTGAAGGCTCATGTGTATACATGTTAAATAAAATTTGGATGCCTTCTCTCCTATTAGTCAATCTGCTTCATCCCAGTGATTTTTCATCAAACCTTTGGGGAGACAATGGTCATAACCCCCAAGAATTAAAAAGGTGAGTCACATGATGTTAGGGGAGTCTATATGAGAAGTATTGAACTTCATCAGGGAAATTAGGAAAGGCTTTCATGAGGGAATCATGCCTGAGATGATGTCCAGGGGATGAGTAGGTGTCAACTAGGCATATAGGGAGAGAAGAGTGTTTGCTGAGGAAGAGTGTTTTCAGATGCTGTGGTGGAAAGAGGTGTAAGAAGTGTCATTTCCTGCAAGAAGGCCAGCAAGGCTGAACAGAGAGATCAACAGAAAATAAGGTACAGAATGAGGGTGAAACCAGGTGAGATCACAGCTTTGTAGGCTGTGTTGAGGATGTTGACCTTTCTAGCCAGTGCAATGGGAAACCTGGGGAAACCAAGGCAGTGGGCATGTGATCAGGTTTTCAGATCTACCTTGTATAGGTCTACCTGGGCAGGACAAAGAGCAGGTTATGGGTAGACCACAATATGCTTGAGGCAGGCAGTTAGGTAACTTTGTCCAGCATAGCAGTAATACAAAGAAATGAATAGTATTGTGAGATGTTGAGATGAAATCAGCAATTTTTGGTGTTACTGGATGTGATAGCTGAGACAGGGAGACAACTTCAAGGCTTCTGGCTCATGTAACTGGACAGAAGGTGATTCCCTTTCCCGGGATGGGGAAAAATGGAATTGCATGCACTGGATTTATTCAGTTATAATTATTTGCTTCAGATTAGCCTCTTATAATCTCCAGGAGCAGAAACATGCTCAAACTAGCTTGTGTAAAAGATCTTATATAAGGATATGGGGAATCACATGGAAGCAGTGGCAGGAGTGCCTTGGGAAAACTAGAAAGTTATTTAGCCTGAGACCTTTCCTCTGACTCGTAAGGCCCATTGATCTCGGCGTCTCTCTGTGTTTTTCTCTACCTTTCCTCTTTCTTGATTGGACACTTCTGCTAGCTCTCTTTGCATATGGCTCTGTTGATGAAAAGATGCCAAACTCTGTAAAATATTTTAAGATGGTTTATTTTTGAGACAAATTGAGGATTTAAGCTGGGAGAATTTATACCCACTGTGGCCGAATGGCATCTTGGTTATATTACATCTTAGGAAGACAGAAATTACCAAAAAAACCCCATAAGTTAATACATGTAAGATTTACATTGGCTTGGTTTGGGAAGGCAGGACATTTCCAAGCAGGGGCTTGCAAGTCATAGGTGGATTCAAAGATTTCCTGTCTGGTAATTTGTAGTTCCTATCTAAGGAATTTGGGAAATCAGTAGAGGAGATGCTTTGCTAAGATAAGGGAGTGGAGAACCCCTTTTTGGGTGTAGATGACATCTTATTTGTAGCAGACTTCAGGGCAGATAGGAAAATGTCTTACAAGGCTTTCTGGGAGTCTGGGAATCCACAAGAGATGGCTTTGCAGGGCCATATACCTTTTATGTTATGTTATGTTATGTTATGTTATACTAGAGTCAGGTTGGAAAGTAAACTTTAGGATTAGGGTAATAAGGTAATAAAAGCCTGTTTGGTGAGTCCTTATCAGACAGTGACTTCCCAAACCTCTTAGGAATTTAGATAAGAGAGAAAAAGATCAGGGTTAGTCCTTAGCTCACTATGACCACAACCCAAAAAACCAATCTTAACTGGTCAGCTTCAGCAGTCATCATTGACTGCCTACACTTAGTGTATACTATTTCAAATTGTTGATACTCAGTGAGAATTGTTGGTCAACTGTCCAGTTGTATCCTTGGTCCAACCAGCTGCATTGTGTGATGGCTAGCATAATCTAGGGGCTGTGAACAGAGAAGACAATAATACACAAATTTAGTAAAACTACTTTAAGACAAGAAAAATGCTATATTTATTGGTATTGTTTGATGTGACTAGCAAATAGCTGGTGTCTAATAGATGCTCAACAAGTCCTGTTCTTGTTGAGTCACTGGGGGGTTTTTCAACATATTTGAAATGCTGAGACATATCAGAATCTCTTGTGGCATTTTTTAAAATTCAGAGTTCAAGGTCCATCTTTGAGAAACAGATCAGAAGATATGAAAATGGCCCCAGGAATATGTATTTCTAAGAAAGGGACCCAACATAAATTTGATACAAGTGGTCTTTGAAACATACTTTGATAGATACTGTTCTAATGTGTCACCAAATCATACCTAGAAATCTCTGTTGTAAACTCTGGACACCGAGATCCTTTTGGGTTTTGGAACTCTATTTACCCATTTGTATAATGGGCCAAATATTTATCTCTTTCTTATATCTATAGGTGAATTTGAAGGTTAATAAGATAACTTTGGAAATAAGATTTGACCTCTCTTTTCCAGAGCCATAATAAATATAAAAGATGATGCTAATATATATCTGGACAGCTTCAATATTGCTTGAATTACATCAAATTCTTTTCAGCATTCACTATTTCCTGATGCTGACCTATGAATGAATAAGACCTGATCAGTGTTTTACTGTCTGCTTTCAGGAACTGGAAATGTAACTCTTAAATCACTGCTACTTGTCCTGAGTAAAGTTCTTGCAAGGGAAACAGAATGCTGCCTGTAGCTGCCTGGCTTTTCAAAAGCAAACCTTTCTGATTACAAAAGATCCATTTTGAGGAGTGCCAGCTAAAACACAACCCATTACACATATTGTTTAGTTACAACAGGGTCTGACTCTAAGGTCAGTGGATTTTCTCTTTTTTTGAGTCGGAATCTAACTCTGTCGCCCAGGCTGGAATACAGTGACCATGTTCATGGCCACTGCAGTCTCAACCTGCTGGGCTCAGGTGGTCCTTCCACTTCAGCCTTCCAAGTAGCTGGAATCACTGGCTTACACCATCATGCCCAGCTAATTTTTTGATTTATTAGTGTAGAGAAGAGGTCTCACCATGTAGCCCAGGCTGGTCTCGAAATCGTGGGCTCAGGCAATCCTCTAGCCTCTGCCTCCCAAAGTGCTGGGATTATAGGCATCAGCCACCGCCTGGTGGTCAGTGAAACTTCAAAGCAAGGGATGCTTGAGAGAGTTGCCAATCAGCTCCTTGAAAAAGTAGGCCCTTCAGCCTGGTTGCACGTACTCACTTTTTTCTTGCCATTAGCCACTGCAGTCTGGGAATTTGCTTCTATCACTTCCCTGCACGTCCTCACTTTTTTCTTGCCATTAGCCACTGCAGTCTGAGAATTTGCTTCTATCGCTTCCCTGAGACTTCTCTCAGGGGTTGAAAATGATTCCTGTGGCCAAGTGCAATGGTGCCCTTTAAATCATTATGTGTCTTAAAGAGCCATCTCCCTGAAGCCTTCATTTCTAAAGGCTGCTCCTTGAAGATCTCTCTTCTCTTGCTTTTGAGATCTTTACTTTTTTCTGGTCTACATTCTTTCACACTTATGGCGTTCCTTCTAAGTCTTCTTTGCTGACTCTTCCTACTTGCTCAGTGTTTTTCAGAGTTCTAGTCCCACTGTTGGTCAGGCTCATCATCTCCCTCTCTTTAACCGTAGTATATCCTCTACTGATTGTCACCCGTTGGCCTCCAGCCAAGAACTCTCGCTTGAACTGGTATTTCCAACAGCTTCTGAATTTTTCATTTGCTTAGCATGTGGACAGCTCACAATTTAGCAGGTCCCAAAACATGGGCTTTTGTTTTCTCCTCCAACTCTATTCTTTCTTTCTCATCTCTTTTTCTAAAGGTGCTAGCATCTGCCAGAACCTTTGCTGTCATGCTTGACCCCTGACTTCTGCATCTCTGTCACTTCTTCTCCACCACTCCTACCACTGCCCTGATTCAGGCCCTCATGCTATTATCATCTCTTATAAGGGCTATTACAATATCCTAGTTTTTCTGCCTTCAGTCTCTTCTCCCTCCAATTCAGGAGTCAACTTGTCACAATTATTTTTCTAAAATACAAACCTGTTCATGTCTACTTAAAACCTTTGATGTTTGGTGCATTTTAGCTGCATTACATAAACCCCCTCCCTTTTTTTTGAGTCAAGGTCTCACTATGCTGCCCAGGCTGGAGTGCAGTGGCATGATATTGGCTCACCACAGCCTCTACCTCCTGGGCTTAGACAATCCTTTTTTCTCAGCCTCCCAAGTAGCTGGGACTATAGGCACACACCACCATGCCATGCCCAGCTAATTTTTGGAGTTTTGGTAGAGACGAGGTCTCACTATGTTGTCTAGATTGGTCTCAAACTCCTGGGCTCAAACAATCCTCCCACCTGAGCCTCTCAAAGTGCTAGGATTATGGGCATTTGTCACTGCACCTGTCCTTTAAAACACATTCTTTAACAGAGCTCATAAGAATTTTCTTTTTTTATTATAGAGATGTGGGTACAATTCAGGGTTAGGTATACAAATGTTGATTATGCAGGTACCCTTGTTGATGAGGTATGCCCCTCCCTCCCCTAGCAGTTTCCTTCAACTGCCAATCCCACCCTCCTCCCCTGACAGTTTCCCACTACTGCCAGTCCGTTTCTTATAGTATTATAATTGTTCAAGTTCTGCTTATGAGTGAAAGCATATGGTACTCTATTCTTTGTTTCTGTTATAAATCACTGAGTATGATCGTCCCTAAATCCATCCAAGTTGCTGCGGAGTCCATATGTTTCTCCTTCTTTATGGCTGCATAATATTCCATTGTGTATATGGACCACATTTTTTTAATCCAGTCCAGCTTCGATGGGCAGCATGGTTGGTTCCATATTTTTGATATTGTGAAAAGAGCTGCAAAAAACATGTATAAGAATTTTCAATCTGGCATGAGTCTTTCTTTCCAGTTTAATCAGTGATCTCTCTCCTAATCATAATATTTGTTTGAGTGATGGACACTTTAATTGTAATGGAACTTATATGAACAGTGAAGTAGGAATGAATAAGATACTATCCTTAGTCATGTTTTACAGATGAGGAAAGCAAAACGAAGAAAAGTTAAATGACTTGCCCAAGATCACGTAACTAGCAAAGGATGGAGTACCAGGGTGGAAGCAAACTCTGCTTGGCAACTTGGTTACTGTGCCCTTACAGAAGCCACACTGAGCCTCTGCCTGTGCATGTGCCTTTGTTCATGTTATATCCTCAGCTTGCACATTGCCACCTCATTGTTGAGGATGCTGTGTGTGCTTCAAGACCTGCTTAAGTAGCACCTTGTCTCTGAAGCTTTACCAGATTGCTTCCTTCGTGGTAGATTAATAGCTCCCTTTTGGGAGTTCCTCCAAAATCTTTATATTCAGGGATAATATATTCCTTCGACACCTGTAAGCTTCAATTTTAATGTTGTATCACATTGTGTAAAATGAGTTTCTTGATGTGTCTCTGCTTAACTAAGGTGGACTTTCTGATGACTTTATGTTTTCATCATTTTTAGGTCTCCAGTGTCTAGTACGTATACTCCCTCCAAAAAAAAAAAAAAAAAACTCTGAAAAGTGGTAGTGTGGCAAATACTCAAATATATTTCTTGTATGATTGAGTGAATGAATGCAGAAACACATGAGTAGCTGTTTCGGGGTCAGCAATTGGCCCCATGGCAATCACCTGGGATGACAAATTGTCTCCCACTAACCCTGTGGCAGAAAAGGGGGCTGGTAGCAGTTAAAGGTATTTCCTTTTGAAAGTCAAGCTGCAAGCTTTAAAGACCCGCCAGGCCCAGGCCAGTTTTGTTTAAAAAAGCCAAGTAGTCAAGGACTGATGGCTTTCATGGAAATGCAAAAGAGTAACTAATTCACAGACTTATCCAAAACCCCTCTTTTGAAGTTGATGGTTTACAACCCTGCTTGCAGACCCTGCTGCTCTGCAGTTCCTGGAGAACTTTTGTTCTTTTCCCATGCTTTGGGAGACTGAGGTGAGTGGATTGCCTGAGCCCACAAGTTCGAGACCTGCCTGGGCAACTTGGCAAGATCTCATCTCTACAATAAATCAAAAAGTTAGCTGGGCGTGGTAGTGCGCGCCTGTAGTTCTGGCTACTTGGAAGGCTGACATGGAAGGATCCCTGGAGCCCAGTGGGTTGAGGCTGCAGTGACTGGGAGCAACCACTGCACTCCAATCTGGGTGATGGAGTGAGACTTCAACTCAAAAAAAAAAAAAATCTGATTTTTCTGAATGCTGCCTTGTAAATTCCAAAGAGAATGTGTAATCGCCCAACACAACCCCCTCCCTTACCTAAACAAAGGTATAAGACCCCACTTCTCCCATTCTACGGGGCTCCACCTGGAAGCATTTAGCCCGTCAAGCCCCCCGAGCCGGCTGGTGTAATAAAAGTGCCACTTCCTATAATAGTCTCGGTGTCATGATCTCTCTGTCATGATTCCCACTACAGTAGAAGGAATATTTTCATAATCTCGCTAGATTATTACTGGCTAATCTAAACATTTCTTCTAATTCAAGTAATTTTAGGAATTAACACACAAGCGTTAAGGCTTCTCAGTAGGATTTTCAAAGTTTATTAGTGATATACTGTGAGCGGGTGTTTTTAAGAACATTAACTGCCTACTTAGAAAGTAGTTACTTCTGCCGAAATCACCAAGGAAACTTAACAGAGGCAAGATACAGTCGATTGTATTGATGAGACACTTGGTGATAAAGAACAGAGGACTTGACTCAATAAAGGACATTTACTGCCTTATGTTATAAAAAAGAACAGTGTGGCAGAGAAAAACTTGATTTGGTAAGAGTAAAACTTTTTCTTTTCTTCCTTTAATTTTTTGCTCTAATTCCTTGGCCTTGCTTCTATTTTCAGCAAGCATCTCCTTTTGTTGTCCTGAGGCTACATGCCTGCACATTCACACCAAGGGAGGGAGGGAGGGGCAGGCAGGGTGGGATGGGGAGAGCGAATCTTTTCTTCAGTAGTCAGCACAATTGTTTGGATCAATTTACATCAGACCTATACCTAAAGTACCTGTAGTTGAAGGGTGTGTTTACACTGACCAGAGAGTCCTATGCCACTTCTGTGCCACACCCCACCCTCAAGTCTGGTGTGGCACTAGTTCTTCCCAAACAAATGTGCTGCCGGGGGAAAGAGTGGACACTTGTTTTTATTTTTATTTATTGAGTAGGAGTCTCACTGTGCTGCCCAGGTTTGGCATTGGCAATGGCATTCTCATGGCATTCTCATGGCAATGGCATTCTCATGGCCACTGCAGCCTTGACCTCTGGGCTCAGGCGATCCTTCCACCTCAGCCTTCCAAGTAGCAGGAACTACAGGCGCATACCACCACACCCAGCTAATTTTTTGATTTATTGTAGATACAAGGTCTTGTCAAGTTGTCCAGGCTGGTCTCGCACCTCTGGACTGAGGCAATCCTCTCACCTCAGCCTCCGAAAGTGTTAGGATTACAGGCGTGAGCCTCCCCACCCTGCTAAGGGTAAACACTTTAATGAAAGTCTAGTTGTAGATGCCAAGCAGAGGGTAAATGGACGGAAGACAACCAAAAGCAGTAAAATGACCTATGAGCAATCTAGATAGTAATGGATCAAAAAGACAGGAAGAACATGTGATCTGGAAGCAGCTGCCAGATCACATCTTTCCAAGAAAGACTGACAAACTGGTTCTGTTTCTGTGGAGGAGTAGGACACACCGTGTCGTGTACCTCTCTTCCCATCGTTCTTATATCTAGAGAGGAAGATGTGTTGGACATTGTCTGCTCTCTGCCATGGAAGGCTAACCTGCAAGGTATCCATCAATGAGCTCTCAGATTCAGGATGAGCTCGGCTAATGGGGAGACCAGAAGGCAGGAGGAGAGAGAGGCTCTGGCCTCTTTCCTGCTGGGCTATGGGTTGGCTGTGTCCCTCCTCCTGCCAGGAAGCTCTCTCTCTATATCTATGCTCTCTGGAATCTAAGCCGCTCCTCCTATTGCCTCCTCAGGTCTTTGAGGATGTTCTTCTTGGGGTTCTGCATTGGTGATTTCTTTAAACTCTGCCCCCAGTTTTGTAAAGAGTCTTTTTATTAAACTCATCTCAAACCACCCAGTTTGAGTGTGCCATCTGTTTTCTGCCAAGACACTTACCGATACAGAGGAAAATCGTTTCTCTCTCAATACATTTTCAATCACTACTGCAACACTTTCCAGAAAAAAATGACCATGATGTCAGCCAAAGGTAAATTCTCTTTAACTGAGAGAGCGAAGTTTCCCCAATCAACTTTGATCATCTTTTATAATTCAGTTTCCAAATCAAAAGATCTTCAACCTGAGGTCAAAAGCATTGGCCAAGAGTTTTTTTTTTACCCTTCCTCCTCCCATTTCAAGAGTTTTTACAATTGTTAATCAGGTGACTTTTTAAAGTTCTTATTATCTGTAGTTGACTCCTCTAACTACAGATAATAAGTGAATACAAATATTTGTTTAGGAGCTTTAGTTTTTACGATGTTTTAGCAATAATATTTATTCTCAATAGTGTTAGTACAGTTTCAACTACTAAAGGAAGAATGTTTGTAGAGTCATGACAATGGTATTTGCCATTCAGATTACTGACATCATTTGTCATAAAATTATGTTAATATTCTTTTAAGGAAAAAAGTAAACGTTTTATTTCTTTTATGCTGGGACTCCAGTCATTGAAAATGACTTTAGAGGCCAGGCTCGGTGGCTCAGCCTGTAATCCTGTGCTTTGGGAGGCCGAGGTGAGTAGATTGCCTGAGCCCGCTGGTTCGCTGGGCAACTTGGCGAGACCTCACCTCTACAATAAATCAAAAAATTAGCCGGGCGTGGTAGCGTGCGCCTGTAGTTCCCGCTACTTGGAAGGCTGAGGCAGAAGGATCGCCTGAGCCCAGCAGGTCGAGGCTGCGGTGGCCGGGAGTGTGCCACTGCACTCCAGTCTGGGGGACAGAGTGAGACTCCAACCCCCCCCCCAAAAAAAATGGTTTAGAACCAAATACACCAATGGTCAAGAATCACTAGCTTGGGTCATTTCATTTTAGTGCTGACTGGATTCAGTGTTGTTGCCTTGGTTTGCTAGTTTCTTAGATATATTTCTGATGTCAATAACATTAGGAATAGTGATCGTGTTATTATCTTAAGGTCCTTTCTTTAGTTTAGAGTGAGTGTTTAAGAATAACATGATATAATCCCTTGGATCTCATTTCCTGAGTCTGGTTTCATAGGTAAGCTCCAGCTGTCATTTTTTCCTATTCTCTGCCTTGCTCATTATGCTCTGTTCAAAAAGGCTCTCCTGTTGCTCCTCAAATACCTGAAGTTGGTCCTGTCTCAGGGTCTTATACTGAAAACCACAAGGTTGCACTGATATCATCAATTCCAATTCATACCATGAGGTTCATTTTCATCCCTTCCACCTTTTCGTGTTTGCACCTCTTTTCTTCAGTGGTGAGAAATTTGGCTCTCATTATCCTTTGTGTATCTGTTTATTTGCTAAATCCCCCATTCATAGGCCAACTCCTAACCTTATTGGTCTGCTGACCCATCTGAAATCCCTCTCTTTCAGGTTCCTAACTCTCCTCAGTGCCCTCCTTGTGGCAGGGCTTTTAAAAAAATGTTTAATTTTTATTTATTTTAGATTCAGGGGGTGCACATGAGTGTTCCAGGGCTTTCTGAATTGGAAGGAAGGAAGGAAGGAAAGAAAGAGGAAGGAAATGAACCTCATCTTTTAAATTGAGGTTGTAAAATTACTCATGTTCTGGCAGGTTTTAAGATTAAGAAATGAAGTGCTTTACATTTAATATAGCATTCACAGAATGATCTGAGATATATAATAAAATACCCTCAAAGTTTAGTAAAACACTAGTCTGGTATGTAGTCCTATAGGTATTATCAAGATCATTAAGAATTTGAGCAATTATTAAAGTTTATTCATTCATTAATTTATTCAAGAATTACAAATTAAGTACCTACTATATTCCAAAAATTTTCCTAAGAGGTAGGGATATAAAAATTAGCAAGAGGGACTTGGTCCCTGATGTTGTAATGCTTGCCGTCTAGCTGAGAAGCAAATGCCTAGCAAGCAATAGCAATCACATAGGGCAAGTGCTTTGTAACAGATCTAAGAGTTCTGCGAGCACCCAAGAGTAGTGCCAAAGCACATCTGCAGGGATGGTCAGGAAAGTTTCCTAGAGAAGATGCTCATTAAGCTGCAGCTCCATGATAAGTAGGAGTTAGTGAGGTGACGAGGAGGGAGAACAGTATCGGGTGCATAGGTAGCAGAATGTGGGAAGGTGAGAGAGAGCATGATGTGTTGGAGGAAGCCAGTCAAATATGAGGTGGTGGGTGCAGAAAGAGTGGAAGAGATCGGACTGGGGCTACCAGGAGTCTTGTGAATTTGTTAGAAGCCTTGAGCTTCATTCAGAGTATGGTGAAAAATCACTAATAAATGTAACATGGGAGCGATGCAGTTAGCTCTGGAAAAGCATCACACTGGCTCCCCACTAAGAAAGGAGTGTGGGGGCAGGGCAAGAGCTCGGGTGCTATCACAGCCACCCAGAGGAGAGGCCATGGGGATGGCTAGAAGTGGATATCAACCAAAGAGGCTTAGAGATGGGCTCAACAGAAATAAAGCCCAGATCGGTTGTGTTGACAAGTGTTCTTCACTGAATCAGGGGGCATGATTTGGTTGAGGTAGGTTGGCGTTGGGGCAGATCAGGAAAGGGAGATGAGGAAATCATTCCCCAACCTGTGAAACGAGAGAGTTAGACTCACAGCAATGAAATTCTAGGATTTTCTTGTTTATCTTCATGGGGCCACACAAAGCAATTTTGGAGCTGCTGGTGCGTTCTCGAAGTATTTTTCTTTTCCTCTTGCTATTCAGGCATCTAACCAGTCTAGACTTTAGTTACTAATTAAGCTCAGGGAACAGGAAACGTTTGTATTCCTTAGTATTTAAATTGAAACAAAAGAAAGGGAGGGGGAGTTGGCATAATCTGGTCAATATGTTAGCCTTCATAAGCATGAAATAACACAAGATTTATCATTGCACGTTTTATAACTTGGGTGATTTTAGATCTTCTGTGGCCAGGCTGACTTTATTGTCCTATAATTCTCAATTTTGCGATTTGCACTTTCTCTTAGCTTGAGCAACTCTCCCAGTTGCTTATGACTTTACAGTTGCTGCAGGGGAGTCGTTATACACAGATGGCTTTTAGGAAGGGAGTCAATTTGGTAGGCATTTCCTTGATTGAGATGCCTCCTCTCTGCACTGATCATTATAAGAGTGAAGATTCTTGCACGTCAAATGGTGAAAATGTTTCCAGTTTCAAAAAAGGAAGGGACATTGCATTTGGCAGATGATCTCTGCATTTGGCAGATGATCTCTGTTGGACCATACTTTGATGAAAAAGCCGCCTGGTTCCTTTAATTTATTCAGGTAAATTTTTATAAGCAATGATAAAACTAAACCGACGTGAGGTACCAATTGAAAAGACTGAGCAGAATTTGCAGCAGTGAGTAGATATTGACTTGAGCACATAATTATCTCCACCTTGTTATATGGTTTCATTTTCATCTGTTGCAACCTTGCAAGTAAGTATAAAAATCTTATCAGACGTACTTTGCACCCATTGTTTTTAAAGTTTATCCAACTATGCTTCCAAGAGAACACAGGGAAAAGAATAATTTTTTATTTGGTGCCAATCTTTTATTACATTAACATTTAAATCAACATTTTACTGTACAGTTGATGCAAGTTTATTGAAGGAATATCAGAAAATAGAAGCCAGTTATGTTTTACCTAAATTTATCTTAGTCTGAAGAAAGGCCTGATCTGTCTGGAATGCCTCTGAGTAGAGAGCTACAGGAGAAAAAATGGACACCATTGGCCAGCCTGGTTATTTTACACTAGATGTTTTTTGTGATCTATAACAGAGAGTCATGCCATTATCCCTGTGTGGACTTTTTCATGAGATTAAGAAAAAAATAGGTCATATTGCGTGGTTTACTTAATTTCAACTAAGATATTCTTATTAGCCGTCAAAAGTAGATTTGCTGCCAAAGCAAATCTGGTTGAGAACCCAGAGCAAAGCAAAATATATTCCCATTTGAAAAAATCTCCTTCTTGAGTCCTACGAATAATAGTTAATGGCTATAGAGCATTTTCTATGTGCCGGACACTGTGCTAAGTATTTCACACGTATTTTATTTAAACCCCATGGAAAGCCGATGAGGTAGGTATTGCTCTCTTTTTTTTTTTGAGTTGGAGTCTCACTCTGTTGCCCAGATTGGAGTGCAGTGGCTGCTCCCGGCCACTGCAGCCTCGACCCACTGGGCTCCGGTGATCCTTCCGCCTCAGCCTTCCGAGTAGCCGGAATTACAGGCACGCGCTACCATGCCTAGCTGATTTTTTTTTTTTGATTTATTGTAGAGATGAGGTCTCGCCAAGTTGCCCAGGCGGGTCTCAAACCCGCGGGCTCAGGCAATCCACTCACCTCAGCTTCCCAAAGCGCGGGATTACAGGTTGAGACACCAAGCCTGGCTTAAACTATATTCTTAAAAGGGATAAAATTTTGCCGTATGCAAATTTTGTCTCAATAAACTTCTTTTTTCAAAAATTATCAAAAATAGTGATCTTAAGAGTAGACCTAAAATTGCTAAAACAGAAAATGTTAAGCCAGTATTTTCAAAAATATAAGGTATATTCAATCACAATCACTTAACTCAAAAATTAATAGTAATAGCCAGGCTCGGTGGCTCAGCCTGTAATCCCGCACTTTGGGAGACTGAGGTGAGTGGAGTGCATGAACCCGCGGGTTCGAGACTCGCCTGGGCAACTTGGCGAGACCTCATCTCTACAATAAATCAAAAAATTAGCCAGGCGTGGTAGCGGGCACCTGTAGTTCCAGCTAGTGGAAGGCTGAGGTGGAAGGACTGTGGGAGCCCAGCAGGTAGAGGCTGCGGTGGACAGGAGCGACCACTGCACTCCAGTCTGGGTGACAGAGTGAGACTCCAACTCAAAAAAAAAAAAAAAAATTAGTAGTATTGATAATAATATTTTAATTCATTATTAAAATTTCTCTTGTGTCTATGCTTATCTGTTGTATATAATATATTACATTACTTTGTAGCCCAAAATATATTACATAATATAACACATAAGTACACATGCATAATTAATACATAAATAACTAGATATGTAAAGGAGATGCATGTCAAAATTTTGTTTAACCTTAAGATATGCACACTCAGACATTTTGAATATCTCTGATATAGTTACTTCCAATTTTTTTTTACTATAATAAATAATTCTCAAACTTACATCTCTGTGTTTAGAGTTTTTAATCCTCATTTTGGATTTTATTCTTAAGAAAGAATGATTAAATTTGCATTACTGTGTCAAAGTTAAAAAAAATGTGCATCATGGAATATATATTTATTTATTTTGCAAAGTTGTTGAACCAGTTTACATTGCCACAAACAGTGAATGAAAGTGCATGTCCCACCATACTCTTGTCAGCACTGGTTGTATAATTTTAGTTGCACTTTATTATATTATGGAAGACTTTTTAATTGTTATTTTTAGATTAGGAAAAAAAGTGGCCAGGAATTGTGGCTCATGTTTATAATCCCAGAACTTTGGAAGGCTGAGATGAGAGGTTCACCTGGGGCTAGGGATTCAAGACCAGCCGGGACAACACAGCAAAACATAGTGAGATCACTTCTCACAAAAAAATTGAAAAAAAAAAACAACATAGTGAGACCCTGGTCTCTACAAGCACCCACTTGTAGTCTTAGCTACTGAGGAGGCTGAGGCAGGAGAATCACTTGAGCCCAGGAGTTTGAGGTTACAGTGAACTGTGATTGTACTACTGTACTGGCCCGAGTAACAGAGTGAGGCCTTGTTTCTAAATAATAATAATAACAACAATAATACAATTAGTAGCTGGGCTCGGTGGCTCAGCCTGTAATCCCGCGCCTTGGGAGGCTGAGATGAGTGGATTGCCTGAGCCCGCGGGTTCGAGACCCGCCTGGGCAAGCGAGACCTCATCTCTACAATAAATCAAAAAGTCAGCCGGGTGTGGTAGCGCGCGCCTGTAATTCCAGCTACTTGGAAGGCTGAGGCGGAAGGATTGCTGGAGCCCAGCAGGTCGAGGCTGCGGTGGCCGGGAGCGGCCACTGCACTCCAGTCTGGGCAACAGAGTGAGACTCCAACTCAAAAAAAAAAAAAAAAAAAAATAATACAATTAGTAAATTACTTTTAGCAACTGTATTTTAGCAACTGTTAAAATCTTAAAAACCTGTTTTTACCTATTGATATAATATATTATGTGCATGGATTTCCTCATATTAAACCATGTTTACATTCCTAAATAGGATGTACCATTTTGAATACCTGCTGGCAAAACTGGCCGAGTAGTTTGCAGCTGGCAATAGCTAATCATAGCCTTCGCAGCAAATTTCCAACTACTCTCTCCTTCGAGAACATAGTCCTTTAATAACACAGTCCTGTCAGTCCTGTTTTTGTTTTGTTTTTTTTTTTTTTAGTAGGAATCTCATTCTGTTACCCAGGCTGGAGTACAGTGGCACGCTCATGACAACCGCCGCCTCGACTTGCTGGGTTCAGGTGATCCCTCTGCCTCAGCCTTCCAAGTCGCTGGAATTGTAGGCACAAGTCACCACACCCGGCTAATTTTTGACTTATTGTAGAGATGAGGTCTCACTAAGTTGCCCATGCTGGTCTCGATCCTGTGGGCTCAGGCAATCCGCTCACCCGGCCTCCAAAAGTGCTGGGATCACAGGAGTGAGCCACTGTGCCCAGCCTGTTTCCTCATTCTTAGTGCTACATACTTTCCCTAAATGTATCAGCTAGCTGCCTGCATTTCTCCATAAAGTGACTATTTTGTAGTAGGCCAGTTTCTCCAACTCTTTGAAAACAGTTGCCTGGCCTCCATGTTTTGCACACTTTGAGCAGAATCTCACCATGACTCTGTCCAATGCCAGAACAAAACAGCCTTTCTTTTGGGGATGTCAGGCCTCCAACTGAAGCTTGGAGCTTTTGCTGAGCTCTGCAACAGTGGTGATCAACCACCCAGTGGGGAACGCAGCTTAGATTACAGTTTATATCAGAGAGTCTGGAGCCACTATCTAACTATGCTTTACCATCCACCCTACTCACCTGAGGGGAGCTTTTATGCATAAAACAGAACTAAGCGAAATTCACGTTACAATATAACTTCACAGCCCTCTGCCGGTTGAGAGAGTGAAAACAAATAGCAGCATCACAAGGAAAACACAAACAATAAGGAAAATAGACTTTGGCCCTTAAAACTTCAAATAGTCTTTTGGTACTCAATGGTGTTAAGATCCTCAGACTGACATTTATTGAAACAGTTCTTTGAAGCCAACAATACAAACCAGCCAACATTGGTTAAACAGTGCTTTCAATTTCCTCAGAAAAGGAAATCTGTCATTCTCAATTCTGATCATACATCAAAACAAACTATATAGAGTTTTTACATGTATATTTGAGCCCAGCACTCAGATAATCTCTCTAGTCAGGAATGAGGACTGTATATCTGTATTTTTAATAAACTGCAGGTATGATTTTGATGCTGTCAATCTTTAAAATAGTTGGTTTTAATTCTGAGGGTCACGCGAATTTGGGAAAACAATCTGTTCCAGAAAGCTTAACACAAAAAAATTTTTAAATCATGAGTGCCAGGTCTTTTAGCCAGCTAATCAATTTATGTGTTGATTAAGGCCAGTGGATCATTTTCCAAGTATTAACAATCTTGATACAATTCCCAGTGTTACCTTGTATGAGATGAAATTACGTGTTAGGTAAAATGAGGATTGGGGATTGTGGATGTCATCTGTCCTGCCTGTCCTCTGCTGGCACAAAGCTAAACAATTGACAGATTGTGGGCTTAGTTTGACAGAGCAGTAGTTCTTGCGGAAGAAATGTTTGGGTTTATTTATGCAAGGCATATTAGTATTTGGAAGGCCCAGAAACAATAATACAAAATTATTTTAGGATAGTAAAATGATCTACAATTTTATTAAACCCATCTTTTTAGCTGTGTCCTCCACATCAGTGGTGCCTGACCTTTAGAAAGTGGCCATATCTAAAACACATGTCAGGAAGCTGGAAGAGCCAAAGACTGAACCAGAGAGGCAGCTGCAGACCCTGGAAAATTGAGAGGAAAGGCTGGCATTGGGAGGGCAGAAATCTGGGGAGGAGAATTTATCTGTCTATTGACGAACAAAAGAGAGAAAGAATTTTTTTTTCTAAGGGCACTGTAATCAAAATTTCGATGTTATGAAGATAGGAAGATGGTAGCATTCAAGAGGAGAAGACCACTGTCTCTGCTGAAAGAGCAATCTTAGCTGAAAAGCAAGTCAGCATGCCTCAAGAAATGATGTGGAGGATCCTACCAGTCCAGGCAATGAAACTCATTAAATGCTGGCTGACGATACGCCAACCAAAAACATAACCCCTATGGCAGCAGCTACTTTATGTGTTATGTATCGCTGTTCTAGTTTTCTTTTCTTTTTTCTTTCTTTTTAAAAAATTTTTATTATAAAGACGTGGGGTACATTTCAGGGTTAGGTATATAAACATTGATCATGCAGGTACCCTTGTTGATGAGGCATGCCCCTCCCTCCCCTAGCAGTTTCCTTCAATTGCCTATCCCACCTACCCCCCTTCCCCTGACAGTTTCCCACTACTGCCAATTGCTTTCTTATAGCATTATAATTGTTCAGGGTCCGTTTATGAGTGAGAATATATGGAACTTTGTTCTTTGTTTCTGTGATAAATCACTGAGTATCGAAGCTGGACTGGATAAAAAAATGTGGTACATATACACAAAGGAATATTATGCAGCCATAAAGAAGGACAAATATATGGATTTTGCAGCAACATGGATGGATTTGGAGTCAATCTTTTTTTTTTTCTTTTTTCTGTGTTGAAGTCTCACTCTATTACCCAGGCTGAAGTGCAGTGGCACACTCATGACCACTGCAGCCTCAACCTGCTGAGGTCAGGTGATCCTTCCACCTCAGCCTTCCAAGTAGCTGGGACTACAGTCATGTGCCACCACACCCAGCTAATTTTTTGATTTATTGTAGAGGCGAGGTCTTGCCAAGTTGCCCAGGCAAGTCTCAAACCTGTGAGCTCAGGCAATCCTCTCACCTCATCCTCCCAAAGTGCTGGGATTATGGGCATGAGCCACTGCGCCTGGCCTACCAGTCTAGTTTTCAAGACAGCTGTTTTCTTTTGAAGCAATAGGTGTCTTCCTGACTGAACTCTGACCAATCTAGAAGGTAGCAGTTGATCTAACTAATTATTCAAAAGGAAAAAGCAAAATGTAAATGTATTAATTGTGCTTTTGCTTATACCTGATTTGTTCAAGCAACAAGTTATTTACTGAGCATATCTAACCAGGGATGGATGTTTCCAGTTGAAAGTTAATGGTTTATACAATTCAAATAATAAAATGTATTGACAAGTATAAAATGTTATATAAAGTGCTATACCGTGTTATTATTTACTTGGCCAGAACTCTTTATTGAAGATAACTGCTGATATTTTCAACCATTATTTATGCTTCTATGTTGAAGACTAGCCCTTTCTTTCTTTCTCTTTCTTTATTTTTTTTGAGTTAGAGTCTCACTCTGTCACACAGGCTGGAGGGCAGTGGCACGCTCCCAGACACCACAGCCTCGACCTGCTGGGCTCAGGCGATCCTTCCACCTTAGCCTTTCCAGTAGATAGACTACAGGCACATGCCACTGTGTCCAGCAAATTTTTGGATTTATTGTAGAGATGAGTTCTCGCCAAGTTGCCCAGGCTGCTGTCAAACCCGTGGGCTCAGGCAATCCTCTCACCTCGGCCTCCCAAAGTGCTGAGATTATAGGCATGCACCACCATGCCCAGCCATAGCCCTTTATTTCTAAGTCAGACTTGCAACATCTCACTGCCCTAAACCCCCTCCCTACCCATTTCTCAACCAAGCCCACTGCCTCCTTGGATCCATGTACTCTAAGGGGTAGACAAATAGCAATGTCCTCAGTTCCTTTGTACTAAGATCCAATGTGAGCCAACTTCCAACATGCAGGGTTGACTTGGCACACTTTGTAAATTTTAATGTTTGAACTTTGTTGTGAGCTGTTGGGATTACCTTCTCAGGTTTCATGGTGTGCACAGTTTGAATGTATTCTATAGTTCTGAGCTCACACGAGGTAATGCAACTCTGCTGAATGTCCAGATTGAATATCAGTTAAAGAGAGGTAACTATTTCCTGCATATAACCCACATTCTTAGCTCATGGAAATCTCATTCACACAGCTGGATTCTCCCATTTTTCCCCCCATATTTGTCCATCTAGCTTCTCCAGTTTTCTTCAATACTTGGAGTCCTGGAGTCTTGCAACACTACACGTAGGAGTAATTTCCACCCAATTGTGCCTCTTTTATGAAGATTTATTTTAAATCTTTAAACAATTGGGCACTATTGTACTCGATCTGTACAAGAAGAACTCAGCATTTACAAAATCCGTACACATTTTGAAGTGAAACAGTTCTTATGGACACTGAGAAGGTTTTCTTATTTCTAACTACTGGGATAAGCACAATGCTTGGAAAACACTGGATTATAGTTTCACATCAGATGAAAATATATTTACGCTTTCTGATCATTTATGAAGAATATTCAAGGCAGTGTCAAAATTCTTTGTGGTAGCTGTGGGTTTTCAATTATATTCTCTGATTTTCTTGAGAAAATTAAAACATATTCATTCAATAATTACCCAAAATGTGTGTGCGGGAGTGGGGGAATCTGACTAAATAAATAAGAAAGATATGCTGGGCACAGTGGCTCACGCCTATAATCCCAGCACTTTGGGAGGGCAAGGTGAGAGGATTTCCTGAGCCCACCGGTTCAAGACCAGCCTGGGCAACTTGGTGAGACCTCATCTCTACAATAAATCAAAAAATTAGCTGGGCATGTTGGCACACGCCTTTAGTTCCAGCTACTTGGAAGGCTGAGGCGGAAGGATCACCTGAGCCCAGCAGAGTGAGAGAGTGAAACTTCAACTCAAAAAAAAAAAAAAAGAAAGATATGGTTCACCCATTTCTTAGGAAGCTAGCGAGAGATAAATTATCAGAAATGTCTTACAGAAATGAAAGATAGATTTTAAAGACTCTTATGTCCCTTAATAAGCATACACAGAGGAAAGTTTTCTTTACATATATCCAAAGATACTCTTGCTTGTGTCCTAATCCAGGCTGTCTTTCTTGCTTATTTCCTAAAATAACTTTCATACTTCCCATATTTCCCCTGGACCTTGACTCCAGTCTATTCTTCACACAATAGCATTCTTATTATTCAAAATCCAGATAAGTCATCCCGTGTTTTAAAGTTTCTTTGGTTCTTCGTTAATACAAAAATGTGTTAATTAAGCTGTACTCTATTACTCACCCACAAATATACTACAACTAGATATAAAATTCTATTTTTCCACGTTTCTGTGTTTTTACCCTTCTTTACCTTGAATGGCATTTAGATGAAAGCAGCCCAGATAGTATGTATAAACTAATTTAACTTCGATAGTTCAGAAAAAAAAGAGAACATCTGAGAAAAGCAAATTGTAACCCTTGTTCTCCGTCTTTTACTTCAGAATAAAGAGGAACAGACAAATTCAAGAGATAACAGAAGGTAGCTTTAACAAGACTATTGATTGGCTGCATATTTGAGGCAAAGAAAGAGGAGACAAGGAAAGTACCCAGATTTCTCACTAAAACAACTATTTAGGACATGAGTCATACTTTGAAATAGTGAATAGAGGAGAAAGAACACAATGAGGAAAGAGATGAGTTGTCTTGAATGTTTTAAGCCTGAAGGACTTATATGAAATTGAAATAGAGATATCAAGTAGGAAAATAAATACATGTGCCTGTATCTACTCTAGACTGAATGTTTGTGTCTCCCAAAATTCGCAAGTTGAAACCGAATCCCCCATGTGATGACATTTGGAGGTGGGAGCTTTGGGAAGTAATTAGGTCACGAGAGTTGAGGCCCTCATGAATGGTACAGATGCCCTTATAAAAGAGGTCCCAGAATCATCCTTTGTTCCTTTCATCATGTGAGAGAATAGCCAGAAGTCCACCATCTAGGAACTGAGAAGTGGGTCTTCACAAGACACTGGATCTGCCAGAACCTTGATCCTGGACTTCTAGCCTCCAGAACTGTGAGAAATAAACAGCCCATCCAGGCTATGGTATCTTCCTCTTGCAGCCTGAACAGACTAAGACAATATCCTGGGAATATCTGGGCTTAAAATATAGACTTAGGGGCCTTCAGTCAATGGATGGTCCTCAAAGACATTTTCTATCCAGGGATAATATATGTGGAGTGAGAAAAGAGAATCTGTGGAGCATCACGTTTAAAAAAGAGAAAACTTACAAAGAAGACTGGGCAAGAGAAGCAGAGAATAAGGTGGCAATGAAGCAAAAAGAAAAAAGAAGAGGAAGAAGCTGTGTTTAAGGGAGAAAGATTTTAACACGGAGATATTATGTAGCATATGGACCCCAAAGCAAGAAGTAATTCCGTTGCCGTGTCAGGGGCTGACGCCAGGTGACAACTGACTGAGCAAGTGAATATGGTGGCGAGAAGACAGAGTCTGCTGTATCAACTATTCTTTTGAGAAGTCTTTTCTCTTTTTTTTTTTTAAAGAGTAGAAAAGTAATAAATTCTGATGGGAAGTTGCCAGAAAAGGCGAAAACATCAAAAGCAGAAGATCTCTGCATCATCAGTCTCTCCATCTCTCCATTTCTCAGTGTCCAAAATGTTCTAAGATCTCCCAATTGTAAAAATGAATCAATAAATTATCCTTTGATTCACCCCCCTCCATGTCTCTGCTATCTTATGTGTTGGTTTTCTTGCACAGCACAACTTATCAAAGGAACTATGAGAGGGAACCCTTGTGAGAGGCATTAGTGCCTTTATACATGCCTCCATTTTTTCTTTACCTTGTGTTTGTTCCTTGGCTCTAATTTTACCCCGTCACCTCTCTGAAACTACTTTATGGTGACACTAAGGACCTCCACCTCATCAGTCAACGTAAATCATAGCGCTATTCTCATCTGACACACTTAGCTGGTTTTTTAATCTGCTTAAATCCTCTCTTTTCTTGAAGTTTATGACACCGCAGCTCTTGGTTTTCCCTCTACTTTTCCGGTCTATCCTTTTCTGCTAAAGCACACTGGTTTCTCTGCTAAATCACCAATGACAGACCAAACCAGTCCTCGACTTTCTTCTACGTCCCATCTACATTCCTCTAATCCACAATGTCCTTAAATACCAGATGTACAAATAACACCTAGTCTTTTTCTCATATAGTTGTTCTTCTACTTGACGTCTCCACTAGACTGTCTGGTTCACACTTCAAATTTAATATTGCCTGTCAAACATTGACTGTTTCCTTCTGAAAGTGAAAATAGATGGGATATAAAACTTAGATGGAGAGATTAAGAAGATAAGCAGTCCTTCCATTGTAGAGGGGGAAACAAGAAAGAAAACAGAAGATGGGTGCCAGTGCCAGCTACCAGCTTGGTAGGTTTGGTGACAGATGCTAAAAGAAGACTCCACCTTAAGGCTTCTATTGTCTCTAAAATGGAAAGATAGTGGGAACATCTTGTGAGCCCAGTGGAGCTGAATATCTTAAATTTATAGTAACTATTAAGAATTATAATCAAGAGCTTGATGTAATTATATTCATTTTCAGAAAGGTGAGTCTTCCAGATCAGAGTATGAATTAGAAGACATTAAACTGAAAAGCATGGCATTCAACTAGGCAAGACCCTAACCATTATTGGAAAAATAAAATGATCATGCAGAGAGAATAAGGTTGCACACACATCAAGCATTCATTCCTTGTTTGACTCACTGACGTTCAATGCTCTCCCACTCCTCTTAGTCTTTAAAGAGATAAAATTCATTTTCTACCTGTTTGTTGTATCCTCTAAAACTTAGGGCAACTGCCCTTCTGGGGACATCATTGATCATGCACAAGAGACAAGTAACAGCAAGGGAGAATATGGATGGGTCACTGTGAACAGTGTTGGAAAAACATTACAATTTCTCTTCTTTGGGGCAATGGATGTCATCTCCATATCCGAATGCTTTCACATGAGTGAAACCCAAAAGAAAGAGCAAGTTATTCCTTTGCATGAAGGTGAGAGGCATTTTGAAGCACTTTAGCTGGGAAATGCTGTCAAGATCATCATGCTAGAGGAGCATGTGTGCTTCTTGCTGATGGATGTAAACAAATTGTAGGAATTATTCATTTCTGGCACCCCCCCCCGAGGATGGTACTTTTAAAATAATAAGAACCAAAGAATAGAAGTATGTGCTTGAGCATCTCCTCTGAGAAAATGTGTTTATGAAAACATTCACTGCGCAGGAGTAGATCTGTCACTCCACCTAAGACATTCAGGTAAACAGCTTGTTGCATTCACATGGCATACAAACGAGAACCTAGGACAGTCAAGAAAGAGGACACATAAGCACAGAGGCTGCCTGTCTCCAGGGGAAGTTGTTTAATGTGTATCCGGAAGGAAACAGGTTAGATAGTAAACAAAAAATTAGCCACAAATTGTAATAATGAGCTGGCCACTTCTGGGGTGTTTTTTTCATAATACTCCCAGAGTACTACCGTGAGCAGGCTGAATCCCTGATTGGAAGAGGAGAGGGGAAGGTTTACATGGAAACGACAGATGATGATGAATATCAAGAATTAGTTTAGAGACTCAGAGTTTTTAAAAAATATATGTTGCTCATCTAGCTAAAATGCGCAGATCCTTTCAAAATGAGATTAATGATCTACTCTATGCAAGCACCATAAGAAATGCAAAGATGGTAGAAGACACAATTCTGTTCTTCAAGAAGTGTTTTTTTTTTTTTTTTCCATGTTTGGAATTAATCTGTCATTTAGTTGCAACTCCTTATCTAATCAGAATTGATTATCTGAACATTGCCAATACTCCATTTATTATTTAATTTTATTTTTTTCCCCAAGTCATCTTTATTTCATTTTTTGAGTTGGAGTCTCACTCTGTAGCCCAGGCTGCAGGGCAGTGGCACACTCAGGCCACCGCTGCCTCGACCTGTTGGGTTCAGGTTTTTCTTCCACCTCAGTCTTCCAAGTAGCTGGAACTACAGGCATATGCCTGCCAAAACTCTATTTATAGCTTTTTTTTAATAAGAGGGAAAAAATTCCAATTGGTTAATATGCTAGTTGGTTAATACTCTTACTTATTTTACCAGGGAACTTCAAGTTGCTCATCTGGTAGGAGCTTTTCAGTTTATGTCCTCCTCCTCTTTTCTACAATAATCTATTCATTTCTGGACAAACTCTCCTTTCTCATCTCCCACGACAACATAGTGGTTCACTGGTTACTCCAGACATTCTTTCCTTTAAGCATTTGCAATCCCTGAGATTCTAGTCTAAACCCTTCTCTGTTCTCATTCTATACATTAATGCTTGCACAGAGCCTGGAAAACAGGAGATAGTGAATAAATGTACTGTGTGGATTAGTGAATCAAGTTCTATGAACTTTATCCCTTCAAATTCAAAACCTATACATATTAAAAATGGCACAGAAAATTAATTCCAAGATGAAAGGGAGTGTCAATTTTACATATATTTGAATAGGAGTAGTCAGATTACAAAAAGAGCATTACCATTTATAATAGACAGTTATCATAGTTGCAAATTTATACTTGGTGTTCTCTATTCAGCAAATGTCTATGATCTCAGCAAGACTGTAAGTTTCCCATTCCCTCTTTAACAGCTAGCACAAGTGCCTGACTCAGTATATGATCAATAAATATGTGTTGGCCAGACGAGTTGGCTCAAACCTGTAATCCCAACTCTCTGGGAGGCCAAGGCAAGGGGATGGCTTGAACCCACGGGTTCAAGACCAGTCTGGGCAACTTGGTGGGACCTCATCTCCACAATAATTCAAAAAAATTAGCCGGGCGTGGCGCGCACACCTGTAGTTCCGGATACTTGGAAGACTGAAGCAGAAGGATCATTGGAGCACAGCAGGTCGAGGCTGTGGTGGCTGTGAGGGTGTCCCTGCACTCTAGCCCGAGCAACAAAAAACAAACAAAACAAACAAACAATGTTGTGGGTCAGGGTAAAGAATTTGAGAATGGGAGGAGGAATAAATAATGATACAGCTTTACTCTTTTCTTTTCTTTCTTTTTTGTTTTCTTTCTTTTCTTTTCTTTCTCCCTGCCTCCCTCCCTCCCTTCCTCCTCTCTTTTCTTTGAGTTGGAGTCTCACTCTGCTGCCCAGGCTGGAGTGCAGTGGCACGCTCACGGCCACCGCAGCCTTGACCTGCTGGACTCAGGTGATCCTTCCTCCGCAGCCTTCTAAGTAGCTAGAACCACAGGCACGTGCCACCATGCTTGGCTAATTTTTTAAAAGTTTATTTAGAGACAAGGTCTCACCATGTTGTCCAGGTTGGTCTCGAGCTCCTGGGCTCAGGTATTCCTCTCGCCTCTACCTCCCACAGCGCTGGAGTTACAGGCATGAGCCACCACGCCCGGTCACCTTCATTCTTGAACAGAGGTTCAAACTCCTATACTGTTCCCCCTGAGCTGGATAGATGGGAACTGATCTGTGAGAGCACTAGGACTGAGCAGAGGTTAGGGGCAAATTGAAATCCAAACTGTTCTGAAATAAAAGCGCGCTCTCTCTCTCTTTCCTCTGTACACGTTCCTGGGTCACTGGAGGCTGCTTCTGAGCTGCTGAAAGATATTTCCTTTAGTCAATTCTCCTTTACTAATGTCATAGCCTAGCTAAAAATCTTCAATGGCACCCCATGACCTGGGCCTTCTAAGTCAAATCCCCCACATCTGTTCCCCACCCACCTTTTCAATCTGATCTTCCTTTATCCCCCTGTAAGCCCTCACTACCTACTAGACTAATTTATTCACTCTGCCCCCAAGCACCTTTCATGTCCCTGGCTTTGCTTACTTCTTGCATTCTTTTGTTAACAACAACAACAACAACAAAATTGAGCAAGTATCAAGCTGGGACCACGAATACATCAGGGAGCAAGACATTGGCTGAATGTTTATTTCGTACCTGAGCAGTACGATAGTAACTTACACGGATTTACTAATCATAATAGTGCTTTGAAGTTAATTATGTTATGCTCATTTACAAATGAGGAATTATAGAAATGCAGAGCTTGAGAACTTTTCCTAGATCACATGGAGCAGTAATGAATGTGTGTAAAATGTACATATTTGTTCAACAATCACAGAATGGGTATCAATCACCTGCCTCCTATGTAAACTTATCTGCATCTCCCCACATTGAGCCAACCCTGAATTTCAGTCAACTGGTCTACCACCTATTCTCATTCCTGACGCTGAATCCTCCTGTTTGAAAAGCCCTTCTCTTTCTTTCACCCCATCTTGTTTTTGCAAGATTCTATTGAAACCTCTTCCTCCAGGAAGCCTTCCTTCTCTACTTCAGAACAGAGTCACTTCTTCAGTTCAGCTGACTACTGTACTACTGCAAATAGTCTCTGTGAAGTCTATTCAAATTCTGCTAGATATTACTCTTCTTTATTTCAGCAAGTATAACAAAAGACTATATAAACTACTTAAAGGTAGGACTTATAGATTCCTTTATATCATCCATAGAACCTAGAAGTACTAGGCTCCTGAAAGTTTCTAATGCATTTGAGAACAGGACTTCCCTCTATTAAACTGATTTTGATGAAGATTATCTCTAAAGAGTGTCCTCACTTGTTTAAAAGACGTTCTCTCACTCACTCTGTCACCCAGACTGGAGTGCAGTGGCATGCTCTCAGCCACTGCAGCCTCTACCTGCTGGGCTCAGACGATCCTTCTGCCTCATCCTTCCAAATAGCTGGAACCACCATGCCCAGATACTTTTTTTATTTATTGTAGAGATGAAGTCTCACCAAGTTGCCCAGGCTGGTCTCAAACCTGTGTACTCAGGCAGTCCTCTCACCTCGGCCTCCCAAAGTGCTGGGATTACAGGCTTGAGCCACAACACCCGGCATACTTTTTGCACTTCTTGACACTTACAGATGCTAGCTCTAAAACATTTTAAATAATTATTTTCAAAACTGAGTCATGAAAGATGCAGAAAGAAAAGTTCTCCTGAAAGGATGTTTGAAGTGATGGAGAATTCTAAAGCTGGAGCACCTTTTTCTTTTTCACAGTACATGAAACTTTTTCAAATGAAAGAAGATCGAACGGAGGGAGGGCATTATTTTGGTTTTGTTCTTCAATTAATTTAATGGCATGCTCAAAAGAATGACAATTAAAGTGACTTTGAAGCAGAAGACATATTTTGCTATTCTTATTATCAGACTTGAGGACACAGCCATCCCTTTCAAACTTGGCTCATTAAATTTATTTCAAAGCGTCTTTGTTTCTTTTCATTATACGTGTCCATCTACCTTCTAAGTCCCTTTATTTGGCTTAAAATATTCCCTTTTCTGACAAGTCTCTAATCTCCTGTAAGCTCCTCAGAGACATTTAGCGACTCTTTCTCTGTCACGGAATGCGACATTCCCCAGCCCCAACACCTCTGCTGAACTTGCGAAGCTGCTGATTCTCTGGTTTGTGTCAGACCCTGGCACCTAAATTTCCTTTCCTGGGCTGCTGACAGCCAGCTCCACTGAGTGTTTTGCCTCTGACTTTCCTCTCCAGACATTCAGGTCAACTGGGGTTCAAGAGCTGGCAGGATTTTTTCTTTCTCCTTCCTCATAGCCCAGGTCATATCCTGAGAGACTGACAGCCTGGGCAAGGAGCAGATGGAGAGTCTCCCATTGGATGGTACAGATGTTTGATGAATGGCTGCAATGAACCAGGATGTTGCTGTGGTCCAGAAATGGCCCAGGACTCACAGTTGCAGGGGCTGTGCTAGTCTCTCACTGCTGCTCCTTGACTTGCGTTTAACCATGGGCAAGTAGGCATACTCTCAGAACCTCGGCTTAATCCCTTGTGAAATACATAAGATAACACAATGTAAAAAATATGGAAGTAGAAATGGGTGAGGGAAAAATATAAACCCGTTTTCTAAATGCGGGATTTCCCATTTTCTCCTTTCGGCTTGCCACTGAAATGGAAATTGATCAACACTTTCCTCTTACTGCTAAAGTCAACTGTAACGAACTAAAACCATCCAAAAGGTAAACCACTCAGAGCATCTGAGGGCTACAGCCACTAACCCTGGGTGAACTCTTAGAAACAGAAAAAGAAATGAGCTAAAATAATAGCAGATGCTTAAAAAAAATGTGGCTTTACTCCTTCATTTGACAAGCTTCAGATATTTTCCATCTGTCTATCATTGCAGTTCTGCCCTGAGGAGGAAAGGACGCAAATAGAATGAGGTTATCATAACAAAGTAAAACAATTAATTCCGTGTCACTATTATAAGGATCTCAACTTAACTCTACGTATTTGTAATTCACTTTATAGGCTTGAACAGCACATTTTTATTATTTCTGTACTCAGGAATCACTTTATAGAGTTCTATGTGCAATAAAAGTGTGCCTCAGGTGATCCCCAGCATCACAAATTCTGGAGTTTCTAGAATGTTGACTGGAAGCCAAAAGTCCTATCCCCTCCCCGCCATGGATGTATCTTCTTCTTCCCAGGGTTCCCCAACGACCCCTAGATGTAATCTCATCATGCCAACAAGCTAGTTAGTGCTGAGGGTTACTGGCTTCTAGATGCTGATCTAAGCATATTCTGTCCAAAGCAAGCATTTAGGCAAAGTCTCTCTCAAGCACTGCTCATAAGTGTGGAGGCAACATCATTCCCTGCAGGGCCAGATTAAGGCATAGTGTCCACTGCCCAGTGTTGTATTCATGGAAGAGGATGCCCCGGCCAGAGGTCTTTAGATTAAAATTAGTCCAATTTGTGTTTCTTCACAGCCATGAGGCAGAGTAGATGTTACTCGAAGTGCTTCTCTTTCGGCAAAATGAAGTACAAGAACAGAGAAGCAACATCGTTTCTTCAGGAAGATTCTGGGTTCCCAATATTCTTGAAGTCAGGCTCACAGCAGCAAGTGAAATCATGAGTCTTCTGCAGTGATGCACACGAATGCTGGAATTGAGCTCTTTCCTTGCCTTCTACTAGATGACTACTGTATGCAAAGTAATCTACTAAAACTGAATATAAACAAGAGTCAGCAAAAAATAATAAATAAAAACAAAGTCCTTACTTCAAAGAGCTTGCATATGTGGTTGAGAAGACCTATGGTTCTTAAAGTGGAAAAAAAGATTCACTAACATATGAATTGCAGGTCCCTCAAGCACTCATAAACCCAAGTCCAGGGTTGTGTCACTTAGCGGGTCCCTATTTTAATCCCAAACAGCTACAGGTATTAATTCCCAAACACATGTAAGCCTCTTCTAAAAGCCTTGTGTCAATCACCTTTCTGGCAGGACCACCCACACAGTCCATTTTAACCCTGTTCTATGGAAGAGAAAACTAAGATTCAGAGAGGCTGGGTTTTTTGGTCAACAAAAAACTGTACACTACTGTATCCCCAATTCTCAGAACAGTGTCTAGGCAGAAAAAACGGTGAGCACGTGAATATAGCCAAGGTTAAGATGATAATACGTTACAGATTTGGGCATTGAACTCACGTGACCTGATTCTGGTCTATATTCCAAATGCTAGGGTAGCTTCCTGCTTTACTAAATTAGTGTGCAGAATCTTGGAACCAGAAGGGATCTTAAAGTTCATCTAATCCTCCAGACACATATTAATATGGGCAATAAAACATTGTGACAGGATATTCTTGTGCATGCGTAGAGGTTCATAGACATTTTCAGGTGAAAAAAAAACTATCAGAAACGACATCTTTAGGATAGGCCTGTATACTGCAGAATAGATAATAGTACTTGCTGATTCTTCTCATAATATCAGTGAGTCGTTACATCAGGAGGTATATTTTCAAAGTGTTATCATCTCTTATTTTATGTCATCTAAAATAGTTATGAAAATGCCAAAATCAAGAGAAATGTTCTAGCAACATCATCTTAAGTCTAGTCATGTAAGTGTTCTGAAAAATAATTGCCTAAAATTGTCTAGTTTCTGTAAAATGTCTACAGTTTATTCATTATCCCCACCTGAGACATTTTTAGGTTGATTTAAGAGATCATATATTATTTAAATATCCTACGTACAAGGCTCTGCGCAAGGCACCGGGAGGACATAGGAAGATAAACAAGAGAGAATCTTGTTCTCAGGAGGCTGAAAAGGTTGACACAAGATGACAATAACTAACTCAAGCCAGGAATAAAAGTAACACAGAACCAGTGATACCAATAATGTGCTTAAGAATTCTAAGTAGATATGTAAAGATAGAGAATTATAGACACTCTTCATAGAATAGGTTTTCTTAAGGTGGGTTTTGAAGAGTAAGATTGTGACCTACTGAGATGGGAATCATTCATTCATTCATTCATTCAAGTACTTAATGAACACTATAAGCACCTGAAAAATTAAAGATACAGCTATGAATAAGACATACAGAGCTCCTTGCCCTAATAGAGTTAATGGACTAATGGAAAAGACGAATAATACATGTGCAATCATGATAAAATGTGGTGATAGTGAAGTGCATGGTGCTTTGAGAATGTGTGGAAGGAGGAGGAACAAATTTATTTCAGAGATTGGGCAAGGCCTGCGTGAATACCTAACAATTAAACTTAAACCTGAAAATTAAGTAGAAAGAAGCCAGGCAAAAGAGAAGAAGGCAAACAGATAGAAGAAACAGTGTGTGCAAAACCCCAGAAATGAAAAAGAACACGTGGCTTTGAGAAACAAAATTAAACTCAGAATGCTTATCTCAAGAGCATGAAGGATACCAAGAGATGGGACTCAGCCTGGCCTGAACTGGATTCGCAAACTCTATTTCTAGAGGGCAGTTGAGCCCCTGAAGGAATAGAACAAGGAGGCAACGTGATCAGATGCTCTTTGGAGGATCAACTGAATGAAGTTCTAGGAAGTCAAGAGACCAGTTAGGCGTTTTATGGAGTAATTCAGAGAGGTCTCGATGACAAATAATGGGGGCCTGGACCAGGGTGATAACAGTGGTGGTGGAGAGAAGTAATTGAATCAGTAGAGTTTTAGGCAATAAATTCAACAGAATACGGTAATTAATAGAACTGGGGGTGGGAGAGATGAAATAATGGGGATGTGCCAAAAATAACTCAGGTTCCTCAAGATTCTGACTGACATGGGGACCTTTGGGAGAAACACGACATTAAAGGTACCTTGGTCTGTTTGGGCTGCTAAAACAAAAATGCCTTAGACTGGGTGGCTTAAACAGTAGACATTAATTTTGTCACAGTTCTGGAGGTCGAGAAGTCCAAGATCAAGCTGCCTGCAGATTGGGTGTCTGGTGAGGGTCTATTCTGATTCATAGATGGTACCTTCTCTCTGTGCTCTTACTTGGTGAAGGGAATGAGCAAGCTCTCTGGAACCTCTTTTATAAGGGCAGTAATCCCATTCATGAGGCTCCTAATTACCTCCCAAATACCATCACGTTGGAAATTAGATTTCAAGATATAAACCTTAAGAGGATAAAGCCATTCAGTTCGTAGCAGAAGGGAACCAAGGTGGGTTTTGTTTTCAACATGCTGACTTTGAGGACTGTTAAAAACATTGCAGCAAAGTAGGTTTCCAGGGAGAGAGAGGGGCATTAGAAAAGGCATGAGTGAGTAGAAGGAAGGGAGATCTCTTTAGAGAAAAGTCTGGCTAGGGAGGAAGAAATTTAAAAAGAGAAGTGCC
>CAUYQG010253875.1:0-13089 GCA_963574415.1 Tarsius wallacei
CCCCCGCCGGCCCGGGGGGGGCCCGGGGGGGGGGGCCGCGCGGCCCCCCCCCCCCCCCCCCCCAAGGCATTATTCAAATTGTTCTCATCAATAGTTGTGTCTAAACCAGGGCTGAGCAATCTCTTTAGTCCTAAGTGCCACCAGCAGGGCCAAGAATCAGGAGAGAAAGGAAGACAACAGCAGCACAGGAGTGAAGAATGAGAGAAAGACGACACACATAGTGTGCACAGGGGGTAAGGCAGAGGACCACAGAGGCAGCCTCCTCAGACCTACTGGTGGCAGCAGAGCTTGAGCACTTCCTCTGCCCTGGGCCAGAATTTGGACACCTGGGCTGTGACAGTGTGCACCTTAAGGCACCACGTTACAAAGCAGATACCTTATTTTGATCTCTCCAATTGCCAATCTGCTATATTTTTTCCTAGGGAGGAAAAGCCTAAGAGTTAAATACCAGCTAATTTTTACAGTTTAGAACCTGAGCAGCACAAGGTCCAGCTACCAAATTGTGATTCCAGGAAGACATCCACAAAATTTAAACAAACTATCTTCCTGCCAGATTTAAAAACCTAAAAAAAAAAAAAAAAAAAAAAAAAGGACAGAAAAGAAAGGAAAAACCTCCCACCTAATGTGAAGAATTTTCCTCAACACAAAAAGGTTCCTCTCAAGCTAATCAAAGCCCTCATGACCATATTAAGCCAGTCAAATCATTTGTAGGCCAAGGGACCATATACACAACCCTGTCTGACATACAGGGCAGAACCACACAAAAAAGTGGGGTGGGGTAGGGGGCTCACTCTCAAGCCTAGACAGAACACATACTCTACCCCAGAGCAGCTTCCAGTGACAAAAAGTAACCAAGGAATTAGCCACAGAAGAGATGACACAACGGCCTTCTTACCCTACTCCACCACCAGTACCATTACCTTTTTCTTTAACCAGGTCTTTAAGTGACTGCCATTTCACATCAAAAGGGATATTTGTAATGAAGGCTCTGTATCTTTTAGTTGGATTGGCATACGGCTCAAAGCGATTGCCTCCTCTTTTTATGTTTTTCTCCTTCCTCTTCTCATTCTGAGCAGGACGTTCTCCTTCACTGAATTCCAAAGAGAAAAAAAAGGGTTTATTTGTTAGCACAAGGCAAAAGACAATATTTGATCTACCAAGTTTACAATTCTATACAAAGTCACGTATGACACAAGACTAGTACTGGTTTCGATTTGAGACAAACTAAAGTGCTTCACGGGGCACAAAGCTACAGTAGTGCATTCCTTAAAATCCACCTGAGAAGCTATTTGCAAAAGTACCCTCTCCTAAGCTGATGAATGCTCCCATGGGCTGTAACAGCTTCAGCAGTGAGGCTAAATACTACCCGAGGTGCAGAAACAGGAAGACAAGATTTACAAGGTTTTGTGGAATGAAAATATGAAGTGGGGCACATAGGCCCAACCAATCTGAGCTTCACAAATGAAAGTATCTTTCATATTATGTAACCAAAAAAAGAGAGGGGGAATGTAAAATGATACAGCCCCTATGGAAGACAGTTTGGTGGTGACGAAAAACTAAACGTAAAATTACCATACTCCAAAGGAAAGCAAGGACTCAGACACTGGTACACCAATGTTCACAGCAGCATTAGTCACAAAAGCCAAAATGTGGGAGCCACCCAAGATCAGTGGAATAAACAAAATATGAATGATCCATGCAATGGACCATTCTTCAACCACAAAGAGGAAAAAAACTTTGAATACATGCCACAATACATGAACCTTGAGGACAGTGGGCTCAGTGTAAAAAACAAATATAAGCCCAACACTTGGAGATACCTAGAAGGAAGCAAATTCACAGAGACAGAGTAGAACAGAGGTTACCAGAGTCTAGGGAAGGTGAGAAAAGGGGTTATTGAATAATGGAGGCATAAAGCGCTGGGATTGAGCCACCGTACCCAGCCTGGTATGATTTTTTAAAAGTTCTAAGAATGAGCCGGGCTCGGTGGCTCAGCCTGTAATCCCGTGCCTTGGGAGGCTGAGGCGAGTGGACTGCCTGAGCCCGCGGGTTCTAGACCCGGCTGGGCAACTTGGTGAGACCTCATCTCTATAATAAATCAAAAAATTAGCCGGGTGTGGTAGCGCGCGCCTATAGTTCCAGCTACTTGGAAGGCTGAGGCGGAAGGATCTCCAGAGCCCAGCAGGTCGAGGCTGCGGTGGCCGGGAGCGTGCCTGTGCCACTGCACTCCAGTCTAGGCGACAGAGTGAGTCTCCAACTCAAAAAAAAAAAAAAAAAAAAAAAAGTCCTAAGAATGGACAGTGGTGATGGGTGCACAATACTGTACTTAACTGCACACTAGAGATGCTTACAATGATGTGGTTTATAGATATCTTAATCAATTCTTTTTTAGTCCAGAAAGGGGAAAGAAACCATTCTCCGAATACTCCCACTTACTTTGAAGCTAAGAAACTCCAAGTGTGAGCAACCCTGGTAGGTAGAAGACACCAAGCAAACAATCCCACCTATGATAAAGAAGGATGAATGCTTTTTGGGCACATCCTTCCCTGTGATCTTCTTTACCTTAGTGTGTTAGGTGCCAGTCACCATGCTGTAACACTTTAGCTCTAAGCACCAAACAAGAGGCTTGCAAGCCCAGGTGTGTGTGCCTACCAGGGCAGGGCTCATGTACTGGTTGACCAGGAGCAAGCGTGGCAAGCTTCTCAGGGCACTGAGCCTTGCTCTTTCTGCCTTCTGAGCCCCATGCATTTCACCAATGAGAGTCCATTAACTCCCAAACCACAGGCTCTAGCAGTTTGGGATCCATGATAAAAAATGGGGGAGGGAGCCAAGACAATGGTATTGATGGTTTACAAAACTACCTTTTCTTGTTTAATTTGCTTAATATAATGTTATTGGCCAGAGGCAGTTGCTCATATCTATAATCCCAGTACTTTGGGAGGTCAAGGCAAGAGAGAACTGCTTGAGACCAGCCTGGACAACATCCCGAGAACTCATCTCTTTAAAAAAAAAAACAACTTAAAAAAAAAATTAGCCAGGTGTGATGGCATATCCATGTCGTCCGTTACTTTGGCTGAGGAGGAAGGAGTACCTGAGCCCCAGGAGGTCGAGGCTTTGGTACACTGTGATCGGGTCACAACACTCCATCCTGGATGACAGAGTGAGACCCTCAAAAAAAATTAACTGAATTTTATTCTTTTAAAGGGCTGATCTTGGCTGAGGTGAGTGGACTGTCTGAGCCTGTGGGTTTGAGACCCGCCTGGGCAGGCGAGACCTCATCTCTACAATAAATCAAAAAATTAGCTGGGCGTGGTAGTGCATGCCTGTAGTTCCAGCTACTTGGAAGGCTGAGGCAGAAGGATCGCCAGAGCCCAGCAGGTCAAGGTTGCAGCGGCCAGGAGCGGCCACTGCACTCTAGTCGGGGCGACAGAGTGAGACTCCAACTCAAAAAAAATAAACAAATAAAAAATACAGGGCTGATCTTTATTCTGGGATGTCTTTCATTTGTAGGAGATGGGCAGTATTCAAACACTTGATGGGAGCTGGAAAACTTTTTTGAAATGTTTATTTAGGCAGGCTCAGTGGCTCACGCCTGTAATCCCAGGACTTAAGGAAGTGGAGGCAAGAGGATTGCCTGAGCTTAGGGGTTCAAGAACAGCCTGGGCAACATGGCAGAGACCCCATCCCTATAATTAAAAAAAAAATCGGCATGGTGGCGCATGCCTGTGTGGTTCCAGCTACTTGGAAGGTTGAGACAGAAGGATCACCTGAGCCCAGTAGGTCAAGGCAGTGGTGGGCGAGTGCATGCCACTGCACTCCAGCCTGGGCAACAGAGTGAGACTCCGACTGAAAAAAAACTTTTTTTAAGTGTTTATTTAGGCTGGGTGTTGTGGTCCACACCTGTAATCCCAGCATTTGGGAGACCGAGGCAGGAGGTTCACTTGAGACCAGGAATAACATAGCAGATGAGGTGATGCTGTGGCCACTCCAATCCCACATGCCTAGAATACAGTCTACCTGTGTCCACAACTGGATCTCCCTCAGGGTAGCTTCATACCACAAAGCAGATCCCACAGGGACCCACAACTGTTACACAGGCTACCTGTCCACTCCCAAAGGAAGTCCTGCACCAAAGTCTGCCAAACAGAACATATCTGCCAAAGCATCTCTTATCCTTGGCAGAAGATGAAGAAAATGTTAGAGTAACTCATAGCACACAGCTCAATCTACATATCTTGCTCCATCAGAGGGTCCATAGACAGAAATGTATTTTAATATAACTAGTTACTTTTGAAACGCCAAATATTTTCAGATTTACAATAAAAAAAATTCTAACACAGGGTCCATTACAATAATATTTCCAGTCTGTTTTCAGACTACTCACTTCACCTATGAGCTACAAAATGCACAAGTAACTAATTCCAGCCAAAGCAGGTAACAAAGTATCAAGCTGATATTCTGCAATGTATATTACCTCTAAGAATAAACCCCCAGAGGGAACCACAGAAGCTGGGTTTTGGTTTGGGGTTAATCCACATCACGTGACTCCACTGAGAAAGCAGCTCACTGGTTTAATGCCGGAAGTGTGGGCATATGCCCAAAGTGTGGGCATAGCACCTCTATAAACAAATCTTTCTCTGGCTGATAATTTCCTCTCTCTGAGAAGTTTCCTCATAAGGGGTTAGAACTCTTTTTTTTTTTTGAGTTGGAGTCTCACTCTGTCGCCCAGACTGGAGTGCAGTGGCACGCTCCCAGCCACCGCAACCTTGACCTGCCGGGCTCCAGCGATCCTTCCGTCTCAGTCTTTCAAGTAGCTGGAACTACAGGCACGTGCTACCACGCCTGGCTAATTTTTTGATTTATTGTAGAGATGAGGTCTCGCCAAGTTGCCCAGGCGGGTCTTAAACCCGCGGGCTCAGGCAATCCACTCACCTCAGCCTCCCAAAGCGCGGGATTACAGGCTGAGCCACCAAGCCCGGCTAGAACTCTCTCTTAACATTTCCAGCTTAAAAAAAAAAAAAAAAAAATCTACCTTTTTGAAAATCTACCACAATCAACTCAACTCTTGACTATTGAGAATGATGCTCAAAGAAATCTCACTTGGGTCGGGCACTGTGGCTCACACCTATAATCCTAACACTTTAGAAAGGCCAAAGCAGAACTGCTTGAGGCCAGGAGTTCAAGATCAACCTAGGCAAGATGAGACCCCATCTCTTTAAAGAATATGAGGTCAAGTGCAGTGGCTCAAGTCTGTAATCCCAGCACCTTGGGAGGCCGAGGCAAGAGGATTGCCTGAGTCCACGGGTTCAAGACCAGCCTGGACAACATGGCGAGAACTCATCTCTAAAATAAGTAATAATAATAATTAGCTGGGCGTAGTGGCATGCGCCTGTAGTTCCAGTTACTTGGAAGGCTGAGGCAGGATGGCCTGAGACCAGCAGGTCGTGGCTGCAGTGGCCATGAGTGTGCCACTGTATTCCAGCCTGGGTGACATAGTGAGACTTCCACTCAAAAAAAAAAAAAAAGGAATATGAAGCCAGGCACTATGGCTCACATCTTAATCCCTGCAATTTGGAGGCGGAGGTGAGAGGATTGCCTGAGCTCAGGGGTTCAGGACCAGCCTGGACAACTTGGCGAGACATTGTCTCTACAATAAGTCAAAAAATTAGCCAGGCATGGTGGGTGTATGCCTGTGGAAGGCTGAGGCGGCAGGATTGCCTAAGCCCAACAGCTGTGGTGGCCATGAGTGTGCCACTGCACTCCAGCCTGGGTGACAGAGACTCTGACTCAAAAAAAAAAAAAAAAAAAAGAATATGAAAAGATATGCCACAGACTGTAAGAAAATATCTGCAAAGCATGTATCTGAAAAAAGGACTTTATACAGACTATATAAAGAAAAGGAATTCTCAAAACTCAGTAATAAGACAATTTTTTTTGAGTTGTCGTCTCACTCTGTTGCCCAGGCTGGAGTGCAGTGGCACACTCACAGTCACCACAGCCTCAACTTGCTGGGCTCAGGCAGACCTTCCACCTCAGCCTTCCAAGTTAGCTGGAACTGCAGGTGTACGCCACCACGCCTGGCTAATTTTTTTAATTTATTGAAGAGACGAGGTCTTGCCATGTTGCCCAGGTTGGTCTTGAACCCATGGACTCAGGCAATCCTCGTCTTCTCCTCCCAAAGCGCTGGGATTACAGGTGAGCCACCATACCTGGCCAGACCTCAAGTTTTTTTAAATGGGCAAATGATTTAAAGAAACCTCACCAAAGATATATGGATGGCAAATAAGCATATGTAAAGAAACTCAACATTACCAGTCATTAGGGAAATACAAAATAAAACCAAAATGCCACTATACACCTGTTAGGATGGCTAAAACTAAAAAGAATGACCACACCAAGTATTACCAAGGATATGGAAGAACTGGTGGGAATGTAAAAACGGTAAGCCAGTTTGGCAGTTTCTTAAAAAGTTAAACATACATATATACAATCAAACCATTCACAACTAGCTACTCACCCAAGAGAAAATAAAGCATATATCCACAGAAAAACTTGTACCCAAATGTTCACAGCAGCGTTATTTGTAGTATCTCAAACTGGACACCCAAATATCTAACAACCAAGTAAATAAATTGTAGCATGTACAATATACATAAAACAAAATAATACTTAACAACAAAAAGCAATGAGTTGTATGGATGAATCTCAAAATAATTACACTCAAATAAGCCAACAACAAAAAAAAGAAGCATATACTGCATGGTTCCACATACTCTAGAAATCTAACCTTACCTAGCAAACTTATCTGTAGCAGGGTTTCTCAACCATGGCACCAGTGGCATTTGGAGGCAGATGACCTTTGTTGTGGGGGCTTTCCTGTGCACCACAGGATGTTTAGCCAGCATCCACAGCCTCTATTCAAGAGACACCAGTGGCAATCCTACCCCCCAGTCATGAAGGCAAAGATCGAAAATGTCACTAAAATACTTCCAAATGTCCAGAGGGGAGAGGAGAGTCACCCAGAGAACTACTGATGTATGCTGATGGAAAGCTGATCAAGAGTTGCAGGGAGCAGGGACAGAGAGGAGCTGGAGAGAATTACAAATGGACAAGAGGATACTTCTGGGGGTTATGGATACGTTTAGTTTGATTTCAGTGAGGGCTTCATGTGCTGACACTTATCACACTGTACATTGTAATTATGTGCAGTTTATTGTACCAGTTACACAACAGACTTTTTTTTTCCAAAACAGTTTCTACTACAGCTCGTTTAGTTTCAAACCTAACCCCAATAACTTAACTTGGTAATATACTTGTAATATTTCAAAGAAGATCTGAGGTTGGGAGTGGTGGCTCACACCTGTAATTCTCAGCACTTTAGGAGGCCAAGGCTGGAGGACTGCTTTATCCAGGAGTTCAAGATCAGCCTGGGCTACATAGCAAAACCATGTATCTACAAAAAAGAAACAAAAAAAATTAGCAGGGCATGGTGCCATGCACCCATAGTCCCAGCTACGGGAAGGCCTCAGCAGAAGGATCACTTGAGCCCAAATGGTCAAGGCTGCTGTAAGCTATAATCATGCCACTGCACTCCAGCCTGGGTGACAGAGTGAAACCCCTACTCAATAAATAAGTAAATAAATAACAAATAAGATTAGAAAGATTTGTAATCTTTCAAACTGAAGCCACAATAAACAGTTCTACCCAGGCCAGCTAAATTCACAGTTGCCACTGGCTCTCAATTGGCAACTGTCAATGAAAACTGTATCTGGTTCTGGCATCCAATCTTTCACCCAAAGTTCTAAATAGATCCAATATTACAAAAATTTTCTATGACATTCTATCAACCTGTTATGTCATAATGTGGTTAATTATGTTTAATATGGCTTAGGAATGCTTCACCCCAGTTCTTTGAAAATTGACAATTTATCATGTCACTGCTCCACCATATTAGAATTATACTATACACCGCAATCACAACCAATAAAAAGATTGAGTGCCAGGCCAGACACAGTGGCTCATGCCTATAATCTCAGCACTTTGGGAGGCTGAGGCAGGAGGATCACTTCAGCCCAGGAGTTCGAGACCAGCAAAAAATTAGCCAGGCGTGATGCCACAAGCCTGTACTCCCAGCAGTTGGGAGGCTGAGGCAGGAGGATCTTCTGAGCCCAGGGAGTCAAGGCTGCAGTGTGCTGTGATCATGCCACTGCACTCCAGCCTGAGTGAAACTCCAACTCAAAAAAAAAAAAAGGTGCAGTTTGAAATGGCATTCCCAATACCCTGAAATTCCTATGACACTTGAGGGGCAGACGAGACCTTCCCCCTCTCTCCCTTGAGAACCATCCCTTATGTAAAGTGATTCTTCATAGAAATCCTTTAAATCCTGAGCTCCTCTAATGCATTTAAGACATGAGAGCACTATTCATAGCAGGATTCTAGCTCCAGGTCTACCACTTAACTACCCCCACGTGACTCAAGCTCTTCTACCTCCCTGGTTCTTTATCAGAAAAACCAACACAACCTGTATCCACAGTAGCTCACAGAGATGCAGTGAATGAGAATCATTAAATAGCAAAACAAAATGCAGCTTGGTGAATGGTAAGTGCAAAATATATAAGGAGGCAGGTGATGAGCTAGGGTCACACATCCAGGTCTGAACTCCAAGGTCACCATGTCTTCACTAGGCCTCAGTCCCCTCATCTATAAGTGGAGGTAACAACCTACACACTTACAGGTTTAAGAAACTCTTGGCACACACTAACCATAGCAATGAAATGTTTTTCTATTAATAATTTTCTGGAGAAAGCTCAACAGGGGAAACTCATTCACTCCTAGGTTTCTAACATTGCCTCTACTGATAAGGCTTTAAAAGAAGCCAACCAGGCAGGGCTCGGTGGCTCAGCCTCTAATCCCAGCACTTTGGGAGGCCAAGGTGAGTAGATTGCCTGAGCCTGCAGGTTCAAGACCAGCGTTGGCAACTTGGCGAGACCTCATCTCTGCAATAAATCAAAAATTAGCTGGGTGTGGTAGCACACCTGTAGTTCCGACTACTTGGAAGTGGAAGGATCACTGCAGCCCAGCAGGTCAACGCTGGGGTAGCCGTGAGCGTGCCACTGCACTTTAGCCTGGGCGACAGTGAGACTCCAACTCAAAAAAAAAAAAAAGAAGCAGCAGCCAATCAGAGCCATGGTTGGGGAAACCTAGTACTCATTGCAGTCTACCAAAGAAGCAATTCCACTTTTAACTCCAAGACTACAAAACACGGTAATGGGAGAGCCCATTCGAGAACCACCCATCCCCAAAAGCAAGTTAATCTTTGCAGGCCAGTACCTTTCCCTAACCATTAATAAAAGCAAAGAACCAAGCGAAAGCAGAGCCCCGGCAGCAAGCATTCATTCCCATGTGTAATCCAGAGCCCCTGCTCTAATCTGGAGCTCAATCTGATGTGCCTCCCCAATCCTTTTTACCAAGCAAGAAATCACCCTTTAAAATACAGCAAACACCAAATCATTACAAAGCATTGAGAGTCTGCCTTAAATAACACAGATCAAATGACTGTTGAGTGAGTGGTTACCAGGATAGAATTATGAAAGCAGTAAAGTGCCTGGGAGTCACAACGGCCTCCCCTAGAGTCTTTAAGTTCCTTAACCGGAGTTTTCATTGTTGCTTTTTTTAAAGTTGTTTTGATTGTAAAACAGAGTCAATACTAACAGTACTTCCTAAGGAATCCATGCTAAGTATAAATTTTTAAAATAACCAATTCATCTGTTTTTTGATTCAGACACAAAATTACACAGGAAAGGGAGCAGAATAAGCCACGGACTGTATATATCCATGGTACAACCGTTATTGCAAATTAAAAAAAAATTCAGACCTAAGCCTACATATTCCCCTAAAATAAATCTTTCCCCTAGACTAAATATACCCTAATTCTGGATCTCGACTGACTTTAAACGGACTAGATTTCTCATCAAAACAAAGCAAATCCTCTCATACCCAAGAGAGAAGTAACTGCAAAAAACGATTTTCAGGCCAGGTGCAGTGGGTGGCTCAGCCTGTAATTCTAGCACTTTGAGAAGCCAAGGCGAGAGGACTGCCTGAGTTCGGGGGCTTGGGACCAGCCTGGGCAACTTGGTGAGACCTCGTTTCTATAATAAATCACAAAAACTAGCAGGGCATGGTGGTGCGTGTCTGTAGTTCCAGTTACTTAGAAAGCTGAAGTGGAAGGATCGCCTAAACCCAGCAGGTCGAGGCTGCGGTGGCTGTGAGCATGCCACTGCACTCCAGCCTGGGCGACAAGAGTGAGACTCCAACTCAAACAAACAAACAAACAAAAAACGATTTTCAATCAGGGTCCTCAATCTTGCCAGCTCACTGCCTTTTTTTTTTTTTTTTTTTTTTTATTCGGAGTCTCACTATGTCACCCAGGCAGGAGTGCAGGGGCACGCTCATGGCCACAGCAGCCTCAATCTGCTGGGCTCAGGCGATCCTTCTGCTTCAGCCTTCCAAGTAAGCTAGAACTACAGGCGTGCACCACCACTCCCAGCTAATATTTTGATTTATTGTAGAGAGAGATCTTGCCAAGTTGCCTGGGCTGGTCTTGAACCCCTGGACTCAGGCAATCCTCTCACCTCCACCTCCCAAAGTGCTGGAATTACACCCGGTTTCACTGCCTTTTTGATCTACCATATACTCCACTCCTAGTGGAGGACAAAGGCCACAAGAACCAAGTTTCTATTTTTCTCCCATTTCTCAAAGGCTTTCAAGATAAAAATTCAGATTACTTAGCCTGAAATTCATTGCCCACAGCTGGTATCAGTGCGCCAACCTTAAACGCTACTGCAACTTCTGTCCTTTACAAAGTCTCTGGTCTTTGGATACTCTTCTCTTGAGCTCTCCCCAGCCATCATCATCTCCTTCACCTCCACACTCCTCTTCTTCCAGGAGGAACACCTCCCTGCTCCCAGCAGGTGTGGGCAGTCACCTCTTCCAGGCTCCCTTACTCTGCAACTCCACTTAACTTCTATCACAGCATAATTAATTGCTCACTACAAAAATGTTAATGGCCTCCCCACTTCACTCTGGGCAAGGGCGCTAGAGAGCTTTGGTTCAAGAACTTTGTAAAGGAAAAAAAAAATTTCCACGGACCCCATGAAAATGATCTAAGTGTTGCCAGCTCCCTAAAAGTATCCTCTACTAAGCCAGGAGTAAACTCTGAGGTTCTTTCCAACAAGGGCTATTTTATCTCTAAAACTTTCAGGTTTTAACAGTCCGTGTAAATTTGTCAAATGACTCAGTCACAAAATGACTATTTGAAAATGGACAGTGAAAAATGGAATATTTGGAAAATGTACCCCAGACGCTATAATCTATAACTAATTCAACCTCTCACCTAGCAAAGTTACAGGAAATACAATTCGCTTAAAGCCCCAGGCTCCCCTAGACAGACAAGCAAAAAAATGTCGAAATAAACCCATCCCTTTCCAGAGTCTTCAAGTGTCAGAAATAATAAGAGGAAGGCTCTGTCTTGATTTCCAAGGCCCAGTTACCACGGTACTTTGTTTTTCTCTCCACTTAAGGAGAAAGGGAACTAACAACACTACAGCTAGCACTTAGTGAACGGTCGTTAATGTCAAGTGCTTAACCACATTCACTTCTGATCCCCATAAACTAAAATACGAGAGGGCAAATTCACAGGGAAGTACAGGAGATCCGGCATCACCGGGGGCTGGGGAGGAGAGGGGAAGGGAAGAAGTCAGTGTTCACCGGCTACAGCTTAAGACGACGAAACGCTCCAGATAGTATAGTGGCGACGGCCGCACAACACTGCGAGTGTTCTCGGTGCCGCTGACTTGTATGCACACTTAAAAACGATTAAAGTGGCAAGAGCAACGCTGTGCATATTTTACCTTGCCTTGCGGGAAACCCAGGGTGTGCCCAGGCTTCCCCTCCCCTCCTCTCCCCCAGCAACCGGAATCGGAATCGGAGAGCTTCACCGGAGGCACGGGCGGGCGTCCCCTCCTGTAGGGAAACGCGAAAGCCCGGGAGACGAGACCGAGCCCCGAGCAGGACTCGACGGCGGGGGAGCCCGCCTAATGGAAGAATGAGCAGCCTCCCCTACGCACGGAAGTGGGTGTCCCCCCCCCGCCTTTTGTTTGTTTCTCAGGGCGAACGCAGAGCAGCCGATCCACTCTCCCCACTGATACCTACTGCGCACCTGGGAGGGAGGCCCGGGAAGCGGCGAGGGACGCGGGCCCGGGCGGTTCCGAGAGAGGCGCTTCTCGCCGGGAGGGTAGCAGGGGGGCCCCGGCCCGTGCGCGGGGGGGGGCGCAGGAAGAGCCCCGACCCGGCCTCGCCGCCCTTCCCGACACCCCCCGGTTCCGCCACCGTTTACCGGGGGCCGACGGGCGCGCGCGAGGCCCTAGGAGCGCACGGTCTCCCCTCCCCCACCGCACGGATGGGGAAACTGAGGCCCCGGGCGGAAGAGGGGTGGGGGGCGAAGCCACGCGCCCAAGGTCACCCGCCCGGCCAGCGGCGGGGCAGGCCTCGGACTCGGAAACTCTCGGGCTCTGGGGCCCGCGTCCTCCCCCCCGCGCGCAGGGACCGGGCCCGGGGCCTCAGCGAAGGGGTCAGAGCCGCCCTGGAGGAACCGAAGGAGCTGAGGCTCGAGGCCTAGGGTGCAGAGCGGGTCCCTAAGGCGCTCCTGGGGCCACCCGCTCTCGGTCTCGGCCGCCCCCACCTCGGCAGGCCCTGCGGAAAAGGCCGAGGCCGAGGCCGCGCCGGGGGTAGGCCGCCAACAGACCTAACGGAGCTGCCGCCCGCGGCCCGGCTGCGGCGAGGGAGCCCGACCCGGGGTCAGGAGCCGTGGAATCCTCACCTCTTAGGGCCCGGAGCCCCGTTGCCGCTCGGCACGCCGGGCGCGCCGCTCTCCTCCTCCATTTTGATCTCCGTCGCCGCCACCTCGGCCGCCGCTTCGACCCCTGCCGCCATTTTCTCCGCGTCTGGGCTTTGTGTGAGGGAGCGAGCCGAGCGGCGCTGCGCCTGCGCGCTCACGTGACCTGGCGCGACCAGTAACGTCTGCGCGCGTCG
>CAUYQG010253876.1:0-10895 GCA_963574415.1 Tarsius wallacei
AGTTGGAGTCTCACTCTGTCGCCCAGACTGGAGTGCAGTGGCCGCTCCCAGCCACCACAGCCTCGACCTGCTGGGCTCCGGCGATCCTTCCGCCTCAGCCTTCCAAGTAGCTGGAACTACAGGCGCGCGCTACCATGCCCGGCTAATTTTTTATTTATTGTAGAGATGAGGTCTTGCCAAGTTGCCCAGGCGGGTCCGGAACTCGCGGGCTCAGGCAATCCACTCACCTCAGCCTCCCAAGGCGCGGGATTAGAGGCTGAGTCACCGAGCCCGGCTATTAGCAAATCTTTTCTCTTATTCTGTAGGTTGTCTTTTCACTCGATTCATTGTTTCCTTTGTTGCACAGAAGACTTGTAGTTTAACATAATTCCATTTATTTATTTTTGCCTGAGTTTTTAAAGTCTTCTTCATAAAATCTTTTCCTAGACTAGTATCCTGAAGTGTTTACCCTACGTTTTCTTCTACTAGTTTTATAGTTTTGGATCTTACGTCTTTGATCTATTTTGAGTTGATTTTTGTATGAGGCTGGTGGGTGGGGGATTCTAGTTTCATTCTTCTGCACATGGATATCCAGTTTTCCCAGTGCCAGTTATTGAAGAAACTGTCCTTTCCCCAGTGAATGTTCTTGTCACACACACACACAAAATCAGTTGACTATAGATGTGTGGATTAATTTCTGGGTTCTCTATTCTGTTCCATTGGTCTATTTGTCTGTTTTATGTCATTACTGTGCTTTTTGATTTAGGGTTAGGGTTAGCTTTGTAGCATATTTTGAAGTCTGGTAGTGTGATGCCTCCAACTTTGTTCTTTTTGCTCAGAATTACTTTGGTTAATTTGGGGTCTTTTGTAGTTTCATTTAAATTTTAGGATTTTTTTTCTATTTCTTTGAAAAATGTCATTGGTATTTTAATAGGGATTGCATTGAATCTGTTGCTTTGGGTAGTATGGACATCTTAACAATATTAATTATCCCAGTCCATGAGCATGGGATGTCTTTCCATTGGTTTTTATTCTCTTTGATTTCTTTCATTGGTGTTTTGTAGTTGTCTTTTACCTCCCTGGCTAAATTCTTTATTAAGTTTTTGTTTGTTTGTTTGTTTTTTGAGTCAGAGTCTCACTCTGCCACCCAGGCTGGAGTGCAGTGGCACATTCATGGCCACTGCAGCCTTGACCTGTTGGGCTCCCACAGCTGCAGAGAGCCACTTCCCACAAACTCATGCCCTTTTGGGGACGGTCCACATCCAATGGCTAATCAAGGTATTGCTTGTCAGTCCAGCCCTCTCAGGCTACTTTGGGACAGTGCTGAAGGGACATTGCCACTCCAGAGCTCCTCATGAGGTCAGTTGAGGCTCTGGACCTTCTTATCCTGAGCTTGTTTTCCCTTCTGTCTGAGCCTTCTTCCTCCTCTGCAATTGCACAGGTATTGGTTCCGAGGTAGTCCCTAATAAACATCCTATACACTAAACTCTGACTCTGACTCAGAGTCTTCTTCATGCAGAGCCTAAACTGTGAAAATGCTCCCTCACCCCCAAATATTTTAGTATTTCTTACTGATGAGGATATTCATTTAGATAACCCCAGTACAATAATCAAATCAGGCATTTAACACTGACATACTACTATCAAACCCCATTTAAATTTTGCCTATAGTTTCAGTAATGTCATTTTATAGCAAAAGGATGATGTCCAGAAATCATGGTAGTATTTAATTGTCATGACTCTTCAGTCTTCCTCAGTCTTGAACAGTTCCTTACTTTTTCTTTTGCTTTCATGACCTTGACACTTTTTAAGATTACAGTCCACTTATATTTATAGAATCTTTCAATTTAGACTTGTCTGAGGTTTTATTATGATTAGATTCAGTTCATGAATCTTTGGCAGAACTATCAGAGAGTGTGACTCACACCTGTAATCCCAGAACTTTGAGAGACAGATATGAGAGTATTGCCTGAGTCCAGGGGTTCGAGACCAGCTGGCCTACTTGGCGAGACCTCATCTCTACAATAAATCAAAAAATTAGTGGGGCATGGTGGCCCATGCCTGTAGTTCCAGCTACTTTGAAGGCTGAGGTGGAAGGATCTCTTGAGCCCAGCAGGCTAAAGCTGCAGTGGCCATGTGCATGCTACCGCACTATAGCCTAGGCAACAGAAGACTCCTACTCCAAAAAAAAAAAAAAAAAAACTATCAGAGAGGATTATAGATATGAGGTACATGTTGTCAATTTGTCTCATCACTGGTGTTGTTAACTTTAATCACTTGATCAAGATGATGTCAACCAGGCTTTTCTGCTATAAATCTACTCTTTTTCCTTTGTAATTATTTTGTGAGGAAGCACTTTGAGGCTATGCAAATATCCCATTTCTCTGAAAATATCCAGGTTATTCTTTTCTTTTCTGGTTTTTTTTTTTTTTTAAGTCAGAGTATCATTCTGTTGCCCAGGCTGGAGTGCAGTGGCACACTCATGGCTACTGCAGCCTTGACCTGCTGGGCTCAAGCAGTCCTTCCGCCTGAGCCTTCCATGTAGAGACCAGGTCTCGCCAAGCTGCCCAGGTTTGTCTCGATTCCCTGGACTCAGACAATCCTCTCGCCTCGGCTTCCCAAAGTGCTGGGATTACAGGCGTGAGCCACTGTGCGGGGGCCTAAAAATGAGTTTAATGTGGAGAAGCATGAAGCCCAATTAGGCCAGCATAAATTGGGTAAATTATATTGAGGAAGGAAATCTCTGAATGAGATAATGACAAGATTTGTAAAAACTGGATAACCAGCTGTAAAACATTTGCCATTAGTTCTGCAGCAAACAAAAAGGTAGTTAACTCACTACTGTTAAAGAGACACAACCCTATAACCCATCAGTCCTTTACAAATCTCCGGCTGGCCCCCGAGTGGCTTATAATCAAGGTCAAACATCAACCAATCAGAACTGCCTCGGTGGCTCAGCCTGTAATCCCGTGCCTTAGAAGGCTGAGGTGAGTGGATTGCCTGAGCCCGCGGGTTCGAGACCCACCTGGGAAACTTGGCAAGACCTCATCTCTACAATAAATCAAAAAATTAGCCGGGAATGGTAGCGCACGCCTGTAGTTCCAACTACTTGGAAGGCTGAGGCAGAAGGATCGCCGGAGCCCTACAGGTCGAGGCTGCGGTGGCCAGGAGCGGCCACTGCACTCCAGTCTGGGCAATGGAGTGAGACTCCAACTCAAAAAAAAAAAAACAGAACTGCCTCATTTGCATGGCAGGAACCGAAATACATGAAGGTAATCCTAAAACTCACCCTAATCCAAAAGGTCAAACTCCACTAGGATGAACTTCAGACCACTGCATCTTTGCCGACAGTAGACACTCTTTGCTGTCCTGCGCATCGTGCCATTTACCACATCTCTTCCCTTTAAGAAGTGCACCTTTCTTTTTCTTTTTTTTTTTAATTTTTTGAGTTGGAGTCTCACTCTGTCACCCAGGCTGGAGTGCAGTGGCAAGCTCCCAGTCACTGCAACCTCGACCTGCACGTGCCATACCTTTCTTAATCAGTAGCTGTCTTGGTGAATGCTTTTATTTCCGTGACTCTGGCATACCTAGCCTTCAACACCAACTTGTTCTAGTTTTTTTGCTTTCCATATATAAAACTAGCATCTCCACCAAAGGGAAACTTGACTCCCATTATCCTTAATATGACTTAAGCAACCTTTCTTTATGTAAATAATTTCCTGTGACTGCTTATGATACCACAAAATATATATTTGAGGCCGGGCTTGGTGACTCAGTCCGTAATCCCAGCACTTTGGGAGGACAAGGTGAGTGGACTGCCTGAGCCCGTGGATTCGAGACCAGCCTGGGCAACTTGGCGATTCCTTGTCTTTACAATAAAAAAAAAAAAAAAAACAGCCGGGCCTGGTAATGGGTGCCTGTAGTTCTGACTACTTGGAAGGCTGAGGTGGAAGGATTGCCGAAGCCCAGCCGGTTGATGCTGGGGTGGTTGTGAGTGTGCCACTGCACTCCATCCTGGGCGACAGAGTGAGACTCCAACTAAAAAAATTAAATTAAAAAAAAAAAAATATATATATATATATATATATATTTGACCTTCATTCTCAGTTCCTGACATAGAGTTCCTAAAATCCTTGTCATTTCCTGAGCAATAGGAGTGCTAGGACAATCTTTTGTTCTAATATTTGGTCTTTGACCCTAGTTCCTGACTCTGAGCTCCTGAGACCTGTGTAATTTCCTGAGTGATAAAAGCATCTGACACAGAGTTTCTAAATTCCTGGGAATTTTCTATGATCAGAGCATCTTTTTTTTCAATGAGACAACCTTGGTGGGCTCCTGAATAGCCTCTGGGTTGGTTGCCAAGGGAACCAACCATGTGATTGAAGGGCTGGAAATTTTAGCCCCACTCCTCGACCTCCAGGGCAGAAAGAGGGATTGAAGGTTGAGGTGATCACAAATGGCCAATGATGTAATCAGTCATGCCCTACATAAGGAAGCCCCTGTAAAAACCCAACAGGCCAGGGTTTGGAAAGCTTCCAGATAACTGAACAAATGGAGGTTCTTAAAGGATGTTGCTTCTGGAGGGGGCATGGAAGTTTCATGACCCTTGTCCCCTACCTTGTCCCATGCTGGTCCATCTGGCTGTTCATCTGTGTCCTTGATAATATTCTTTATAATAAATGGATAAGCATTAGTAAAGTATTTTTCTGAGTCTTTGAGCTGCTCTAGAAAATTATTTGAACCTAAGGAGGGGATCATGGGAACTCCAATTTATAGCCAGTGAGTCAGAAGTACAGGACAGAACCTGAAACTTGCCATTGGTATCTGAAGTAGGAGGTGGTTTTGTGGTACTGACTCCTCAACCTGTGGGATCTGACGCTATTTCTGGGTAAATGGTGTGAGAAATGAATTCACCGGTCCAAAATCAAAGGATGGACACAGAGACATGGAGTGCAGCAGAAGCAAGACTTTAATGATGGTCTTGCAAGATCGGATTTCTGGTGGGCGGCACACTGAAGCCAGTACAGCTAGCATATTTGTAACCTAGAACGCAAGTTCTTCCCCTGTTTTCCCATAGGCTGGGCATTCCAGAGGTTACAACAATTTTCCATCTGGCTGTTCATCTGTATCCTTGATAATTTCCTTTATAATAAATGGCTAAGCATTAGTAAAGTATTTTTCTGAGTCTTTGAGCTGCTCTAGCAAATTGCTTGAACCCAAGGAGGGGATCCTACATGGTACACATTGTTTGGGTCACATAATTAGTTTATATGCATATCCTATTTGTTGATCGGTTTATAGGGCTGTCATAAAATCCCTTCATTTACATGTCCTATTCTGATTGGTTTACAGGATTTCATTTTGATTGGTTACCTCTGAAATTTGAACATGAAAGCCTGCCAAAGTGAAACAGAACAAAGAAGCAGGAAGTGACTCAGCAAAGGCATTTAAACATGATTCAGGGTTCATTTTGAAAATAAATCATTCTATTTCTTACAATCTTCCCCTTCTTTTTCTTTAAGTATTTTTTATTTTATTTTCATTTTATTTAGATTCAGATCTAATCACGAGATCAGTTTCAAATTTATCAAGTAATTTTTGACTCTCAGCCTCAAAATTCAATTCAGTTTTCATAATTTAAGTGTAATTCGTGGGCATTTTCTTTGTTATGGCCACCTCTTATAAGTTTTTGAACTAGACCCCTGACACAGGGAATTATACAGCAACCCAAGACAATTAATATCCCTATTACTGTTACAAGATAAATATTATTGTTCCTTTCCGTTTTTCAAACCAATTGTCTAACCAATCCATAAAATGATCACTAAAATGGGAGTTTTCATTTATTTCATTGGCTGGAGAACTAAGTCCTTGTAATACTCTAGTGATGGTTCCATCAGGAGCTGTATTGTTTAGGATAAACATACAGCATTGCCCCCTAACATGACACACACTTCCCCCATTTTGTCTAGTGCTATACGATTTTCCCATGTCATTCTACTGGTAGTGTTTAATTGCTCAGCTACTTCTTTAATTGTATCCTTAATATGATTAATAAATCTCTGTTGATTATAGCAGATGTAATTGATCCAATCTGCATTTTTATTAATAGTAAACCACCAAAAAAGTGCAGACTCAAACCCTGTGACTATCGGGTTTTTAACCTTGAGTTCATTAGGGGCTCCCCTGGGAACCTCTATGGAGTCAATGTGCACATTTAAATCAAAAGACCCTTGTAGGGTTCTCCAAAATCAGTGAGGAGTCTGAGTGCTTTCAGACATGGAATGGAATGCCAGGGTAAATGGAATAGCCAATTGGACCAATGCACAAATCCTAGTCAAGTTGGATGGCAACAAGTCACACCAGCTTTCCCCTCCACAATACCATCATATATTCGCTTGAGGGATGTGTAAGCTCGAGAAGTTGCTGCTGGATTCACCAGAGACATTTAAGACATGGGTTCGAGTCAGCAATTGTCCTACAGAAGTCATGAAACCTTCCCCTTGTCTAGAGCAACATGAGGAGTGATTTCATCATTCCTATGGAAAAGGAGAAGATTGTCCTTGGGTCTGACCTCTGCAGTGCAAGTAAGAGCAGAGACAAGCTCTTACAAGTCTTGCTTCCCCAAGTGTCCTTGTCTTGGTATAAGTCAAGCATACAACTCATCCCAGTGGGGTCTGTGTCACAGCCGAGAGGGAACGGGACCACCTGCGCTTGTGGCCATCCCATAGCACATGCGTAACAGTTGCTTTTGTTCAAAGCTAGTACCAAAAATCTGACCCATTCTACCCAGGCATTGGTGTCTCCATAACCTGTTTTAATTTCTAGAGTTTGTGACCCTTTATATTGGGATGTAAACGATTCCATCCCCTAAGATCTCCAAATGGAGTAGCAGCAGTCCACCCCTGGTACTGCGTTGTCCAACACACTTCCTCCCAACTAGGACGGGGAGGTTCCTGATTATCTGAGATATGTTCAGCACAAAGATATTGATCTATCTGTTGAAAGCTGCCTTTGATCTTTTAGATCTCCACAACATGAAACTTGACAAGCATTAAACTTTAGTTAGGTTTTCTGGGTACCTTGTGCAACTTCCCCCATTTTTCCCCCTCCCCTTATTAAGTCTTTTTTTGGACCCTTATGTGTATAATGAGTCCAACCTTTTTCTGGTGTGTGTATGGTGGTGTCAGTGGTCAGAAGTACTTGAAAGGGGCCTTCCCTGCTGGGCTAAAGTCGATCTTCCTTCCAGGACTTAATTGGTACCAGGTCTCCAGGCTGGTCTGCAGGCAGTCCAGGAGGAGGGTGTGGGGTAGATATGGCTTCTGAAGCTTGTTTTTTTTGTTTTGTTCTTTTTTTTTAACCCCACCCTAGAGAGACTGAATTAAGAACTTGAAAAGTTTAAGTATGAACATTTTTGAAAGTACAGGATTACAGGTCATAAGTTACTTTTTCCCACAGACCTTTAACATACCATTTTTTCCATATTCATACCATTTTTAAAACATGCTTGAACTTTTTATTTTTGTCCTATGCTTTTTAAAAATAACCAGCCATTTTATTATAAGACAAAAATGTACCATACAAGATCTTTTTCTTTACAAAATGATGCTGTTAAAAAAAAAAAAATTTTCAATCCTTTTAAAGCTTAGTTTCCTAAGTAATTAAAAATCTTTCAATCCATAACAGCAGTTAGGACTGGAGTAACAGTTATAACCAACTTAATCATATACCAAGATTTCTTCATAAATTTCTCTTCATGAACCTTACCCTGACTTCCATATACCATTGATGACATGCTTGGACTCTGTTTTGTCCTGTATTTCCCTCTTTCCTAAATAACCAGTCATTTTACTTTAGGACAAAATTTTATCATACAAAATTCTTTCATATACAAAATTATTCTTTTTCCTTTATAACTTTCCTTATAAAAAATACACCTTTACATGATAACTCTTTTTATATCTCCCTCTCCTACTTACTGATTTTTTTCATTTTTATTTATTTATTTATTTGTTTTTTGTTTTTTTTTTTTTTTGAGTCGGAGTCTCACTCTGTCACCCAGACTGGAGTGCAGTAGCCGCTCCCGGCCACCGCAGCCTCGACCTGCTGGGCTCTGGCGATCCTTCCGCCTCAGCCTTCCGAGCAGCCGGAATTACAGGCACACCCTACCATGCCTGGCTGATTTTTTGATTTATTGTAGAGATGAGGTTTCACCAAGTTGCCCAGGTGGGTCTCGAACCCTCAGGCTCAGGCAATTCACTCACCTCAGCCTCCCAAAGCGCAGGATTACAGACTGAGCCACCGAGCCCGGCCGATTTTTTTCATTTTTAAAAAAATAAATAACCTTTTAAATAATCTTCAGATTACATAAAATAACTTAAAATTTTACTGAAAACCTAGAAAATAAGAAATTCTGAACTGTCTGTTAGATATTAGTATTTTATAGATGAGACCCTTTGTATATAATGTGAGAAATATTTTTTCCATATTCTAACTTTTCTTAACTGAAAGTAAACCAGACATTTGATGAGCTTTTAAAACAATTTTAAGATTTTCAAATTACATATAGAGTTTATCCATAAGCATTATTTTATTCATATTTACTTAATTTATGTCTTTATAGCAATTTGCTTAATTACTTATGAAAACTGAGATCTTAGACAAGGCCAGTTATTATTTTAAGTTATCTCCTGGCTAATCATTTTTAAAGCCTGTGAACATCAGGTGTTAGCTAAGTAAGAATCTTAAAGTTAAATACATGAACATTTTATTGATAATTCACAAGTTTTAGCTGGGTTTTTTGTTTGGAACCAACAATTTTAAGTTAGTTGTACTTGTAACAAAAACATTTATACAAAAAAATATCGTTTGGGTTTTGGCTGGGTTTATAGTTTTATAACTTTCATATCAAATCTCGATACTTAAAATATCTAGCAGAGGCAAATGCAAAACTTGCTTAATTAATAGACCCAGACAAAAATGTATGCTGACAATTCCAAAGACACTTTTCATTTTATTAATAACTTTAAACCCATTTTTATTTACCAAAGATCATTAAAGTCACATGAACTTGAAAAGCATTTAGATTTATGTATTTATTTTATGAGTACTCATTTACTTAGAAGTCAATTTGGTAGCTTGCTGAACAAAACACAAAACATGCACATACATGCAAACACATTCAAACATACATACACACAAAGATTTAACAACCTTAACCTCCAAACTTCAGCCATGAAATAGTGAGATGTAGAATTTTACAAAAGACACCCGAATTCAAACTATATTTTCAACAAAATTGGAACCTGTTTGCATATGGCTAAACTTTGTTTGCCCCAATAGGCAGTCCAATAAAGGCTGTGGACCAAACTTGGGATAAGGCAGCCTCCATGGTAGTTTAATTTTTTTTTTTTTTTTTAGTTGTAGTCTCAAAATGTAGCCCAGACTGGAGTGCAGTGGCCGCTACCGGCCACCGCAGCCTCGACCTGCTGGGCTCCGGTGATCCTTCCCTCTCAGCCTTCTGGTAGCTGGAAAAACAGGCGCGCGCTACCACACCCGGCTGATTTTTTGATTTATTGTAGAGATGAGGTCTCGCCAAGTTGCCCAGGCGGGTCTCGAACCCGCGGGCTCAGGCAACCCACTCACCTCAGCCTCCCAAGGTGCGGGATTACACCGAGCCCGGCCTCCCTGGTAATTTTCTCTGTCCTCCTCCCCCAAAGTCTTCTTTGTCTGAAGTTAATATAGCCGCTTCAGATTTATTTTTATTAGTGTTTCTTTGGTATACATTTTCCCATCCTTTTACTTTTAATCTACCTATATCATGTTTGAAGTATGTTTTGTTTTGTTTTTGAGTTGAAGTCTCACTCCGTCGCTCCGACTGGAGCACATGCCCGGCTGATTTTTTTGATTTATTGTAGAGATGAGGTCTCGCCAAGTTGCCCAGGCGGGTCTCGAACCCGCGGGCTCAGGCAATTCACTCACCTCGGCCTCCCAAAGCGCGGTATTACAGGCTGAGCCACCAAGCTCGGCTGGTAGTTTAATTTTTAAGAAGTTTTTTTTAAACCTTTTTAAAAATGAGTTTTCAATGTTTACATTTTAGTTAAAACTGGCTGAACTGTATAAGAAAAACAACAACAATTTTTTTTATTTAACCTTGAAAGAGTGAGCTTATCTCAACATCAGCTGATTCAAAGCAGGCAGAAAAGAGAGAAATAGAGTTTAGAAGACTCTATTTAACCCTGTAGTTGCAGGTTAACTATTTGGACTCTGAAATTTATAATTCCAACATGGATGTCCAGGACCAACCGGCTGGTACCTGTGCTAATTAAGAAATAAATTAGGGTTCCAGCGCTCTTATATTCACCTGGGATGTCGTCAGGTTCATTCTTACCAGATCTCTGATGGGCAGTTGGATTTTTTTTTCTTCTCTTGTTGAGCCCCCAAAGCCTTAGAGACATATGGAGCCCTCAGGGCTGATTTTCTGATTCCCTTAATTATCAACCCCCTCAGATCCCTCATTTTCGTCGTATCCTCTTGATCATTATAGTCCCACCCAGGATCTACATTTGGGTACTTTTGCTCCTCTGACTGAATACCCAGCCCTGAAAGATGTTCCTGTTTCCATACTGACATTGGAGCTCTCCTGATCATTCCCCTTGTTCTTGGTACAAGGGCTTTCTCCCCAAGACCTCAACATTTCCCCAGTGGACCATCCAGGGTAATGTTAGAGGGAGAATTTTATTTCACTCTTTTTCTTAGTCCTGGAATCATCTTTTCAGTTTTCCAACATTCACCCCAATGAACTATCCGGGGGAATTTTAAGGGAGCTTTCCTGACCTCCCTTCCTAGGCCTAGACTGTTTATTACCCATTCTCAAGTACGAGGTAAGCTGTGTGATTTCGGAGTTTCCCAAAAGG
>CAUYQG010253877.1:0-26267 GCA_963574415.1 Tarsius wallacei
ATGTGTTTTTTGTTTTAAATTCTGTTTATCAGGCCTGGTGCGGTGACTCACGCCTATAATCCCAGTACTTTGGGAGGCTGAGGTGAGAGGACTGCCTGAGCCCATGGGTTTGAGATCAGCTTGGGCAACTTGGTGAGACCTCATCTCTACAATAAATCAAAAAATTAGCCGGGCAGAGTGATACATGCCTGTAACTACAGCTACTTGGAAGGCTGAGGTAGAAGGATCACCTGAGCCCAGCAGGTTGAGACTGTGGTGGCTGTGAGCATGCCACAGCACTCCAGCATGGGAGACAGAGTGAGACTCCAACTCAAAAAAAAAGAAAAATAATTCTGTTTATTCGGGTAATAGGTACACTAAAACCCAGATTCCACCACTATGCAGTATATCGATGTAACACAATTGCATTTGTATGTCCAAATCTATTTTTAAAAAAGCAGCTGGCCTCAGGTCATCCAGCTGGTATTTGATCCAGGTGAGACTCAGATCCAGGACTCTGGAAGTTGAGGCCAAGCACTCTTTTCAAGCACTCCATTTAACTCTACAGATCAATGAATGAGAGCCCTACTAGCTGTAGCAGTTGCCTGGAAAAAAATGGTTTTGGAACATGGGACATAAGATAAGCAGAGAAAGTCGGGATATGAAGATTGATTGAATGAGTGATTCATTCTCTCATACATTCATAAATTTAATACATATTTATTAAACACCATTACCCACAGTATGATGCCACATGATAGCCCAAACACTAGGGGATAACACTTACATATGACAGAAACCTGCTAGCATTTTTCTTCTTTTCCCTGGTTCCACAGATAGACTATGTTCCCTAGCCTTTCTTGAGGTTGAGTTCTAGCTAACAGAATGTGAACTGAAAACCTCTGTCCTCCTGGCTCTTTTTCCAAATGGGCATGGAGACCTCAGAAACTCCTAATTATTGTTCCTGCCAATTTGGAACACAATTAGACATAAACTTCCATTATATTAAACCTCCGGAAGTTTGGAGTTTATGTTTTATAGTGATTTGTGTTACCGTTCCAGGACTTCTTAGCCAGATTGCAAGAAAGACCTAATGTGCTAAAGCATTCATAGTAGGTAAAGAATTAACTTCTTTGCACTAAAATGGTATGAGTTAGATGTCATTTCTGGGAGAATTGGGAAAGGGTCACTCACATAATGTTCCCTGGATTTTAGTTCTCTTGTGGAACCCTTTTGAGAAAGACTGGGTCCACTTGTGCAATCCCTGTTCTCAAGGGGTTTATTATAGTTTAGTTGTGGAAATTGGACAGACATATACACTTCTCTGCAGGGAATGTGAAGGAGGGAACCCACGTAGTTTCACTTCAGCCGTATGACAAGCCTGTGAAAGAGAACTTTGCAAACATTGTTATTGTCACTTTACAGACAGAGACACTTCAAGGTTAAGTGTTCAAGGTCGCTCAGTTGGGGGGTGGTAGAGCCAGGATTGGAACCTACATCTGAAGGATTCTTGCTCCTGCTAGGTCTACACATTGCAAAATAAGCAAATTGAACCCAATCCACAATTTTTCTTATGGCTGCTACAGGACCCAGGACCATTCTCCATTTTCAAGGTCAAAGATAGCACTTCCCTTCTAGAGAAGGAAGGTCTCACTCAGCATCTCTAGAGTGTCGCCGTCCCCAAGGTTCACTGTCTTTATTAGAATTTTCCCACTCTGGGTCTGTTTATGGGAAAGTGAAAATCGTATTATTAAAAAAAAAAACTTTATAGAAGTGGAGTAGTAAGAAATAAGAGTTATTCTACATTCTCACTTTAGCAAAAGAGGGCTAATTTATGAAAAGTTGGGAGGTGTGATTAGAAAAGCAAAGGATGGTTAGTTTACGAAGAGAATTAGGTTAAACGACCATCTTTCAAAAACTTAATTAAGTCTCTCAGCCCTCGATTGAGGCAAGGAAGTAATTGATTTCTGCATTGCTGGTGGGGGAAGGAAGGAGGGGAGATAATTTGCCCGTGGCCAACGAGGGAACTGGCATCTGTCCTGGGATTAAAATCTAAGATTTTCTACCTCTTGGTCCTTTGTTTAACTTCTACATCTGGAAGGCTCAAGGCCCAGAATAATTTTTTGTGCATGAACCTGAGAGCAGGACCATCAACCCAGATACTCCATGCAAATAAGGGACCAGACAATTAAGGCTTCACTCCTTAGTAATTTTCTATCCTTCAAAGAAGTAGCACAAACAATGTGCCACTTGTGAGAGTCAAGGACGCATGGGTTTTTAAAATAAGCGCTGGCACTTTCCATTATAAGGCCTGCTTACCACCTGGTGGAATTACTTGTGATGCTAGATAATATTTTGAGATCTCAGAATTTAAATCCATGTCTGAAGCAAATTAGAGAGAGAGGAAAAAAAAATAAACGGGGTGGGGGAAGAAAACTGAGTGACAGAGAAGGGGAGAAAAGCATTCTAGAAAAAGAATAAGCCACAATTATTGAAGACTTACTCTGGTCAAGGAGCTTTTCAAATATTTCCTCACAAGAACTCCATGAGATAGGCATTTTGTGACTTTAAATGAATGTGAAAACGGAGGCTTAGAGGTATGAAGCATTTTGTCTATGCTAGGAAGGGACAGGGGCGGCCAAGTCTGCAAGCCAGCCTGCAGTCTTCACTGCTGCACGGCACTGCCCTCTGCCTACAGATCTGACTAGAAGAGAGAAGGGAATGGGGTGTTAGAATTCCTGTGCTTGCATGTCTGTTTTCTTCTGCTGGGACCATAAACTTCTTGAGTATCGGAATCAAGATTTCATATCATTGTCTCCCCAGAGCCTAAAGTCGATCTGGAAAGGCAGCAAATAATAATTGCTTGATGCATGAATGAATGAAGGATCATCTGCAATGAGCCCAAGGCCAAGGATCAAATATCTCGCCTTCTCATCTAATCCTAAAGTCATCCGTGGTCTCCCCGGCTCCTAAAATGTGGGTAACATTGGTTTGTCTTCCCCTTTCCTCCACATACTCTATTCCATGGCCTGTGGAGGTGAGTCCCAGGGCCTGTCTGGAATCTCTGGAAATTCTTTCCTCCTTCCTCCATATACTCGATGCCATGGCCTGTGGAGGTAAGTTTCAGGCCCTGTCTGGAATCTCTGGAAATTCCTTCTTCTTTCCTCCACATACTCGATGTCATGGCCTGTGGAGGTAAGTTTCAGGCCGGGTCTGGAATCCCTGGGAATTCCTTCCTCTTACTTCCACATACTCGGTTTCGTGGCCTGTGTAGGTAAATCTCAGACCCTGTCTGGAATCTCTGAAAATTCCTTCCCCCTTCCTCCACATACTCGATTCCATGGCCTGTGGAGGTAAGCCCCAGACCCTATCTGTAATCTCTGAAATTCCCAGGGTTGGGACAACCTCATGCTCTCAGTACCTCCCTTAGCCTCCTGACTGGAGTATTGGCCAGCTGCTCCCACTGTGCCCTGTGAATTCAGTCCTGGCTCTGTCGCTTGCCAGTTACTTGAGCATAAGCAAGTCGATTTTGGATTCTATAATTGTCTTCCAATGTAGAACAAACATCTTGATTTAGATAAGGATGGCAAAAACCCAAATGCTTACAAGGGCTGGGCAAGTATTGAAAATGAGCCATGCAGATAGTGTAAGACAACAGGGAGTGGTTAACATCATGGCAAACAAGAGAAGGCATCCCTGACAGAGGGAGAAGCAGCTACTAATCTTTTGCCGCTGGAATGTGGGAATGAATACCTAGTGTGGTCACATTTCCAGTTTTTTCTTTTACAAAGATGCCGGAAGTCTGGATTTTTACGTGAAACCTTCCAACTCTTGGATGTTGGCGCAAAGTTTCCCAGAAACACAAAGTGAGCCAAGCTAAACACATCTGTGTGCCGAATTCAGCCCGTGGCCCCCTGGATACAGCCTTTGGACCAGATGATGTCTAAAGTCTTTTCCGCCTCTGAAAGAATTTGGCCGGCTGGCAGATCGTCCCTTCAATCTGTATGTTTTTGGCTCTCTGGACTATTTCTGCTACAGCTTAAGCAGAGTGGACGAGGGCTTAAGTGTAACTGTGTTTATAAACACCCTGAAGAATTCCATATGGTATGCCGAATGTGAAGTTGGCTTAATTTGAAAAGATGAAATGTACTCAGGCAATTGCAGAGTTGTCTGTTTTGCAAATCAATGCAATTTGTTGGTAGCAGGCCGGGAAGGGATGAGCTTTGGGAAGCGCAGCTGGTGTGACCAGCAAGCCCGGTGGTGGTAGTAGTAAGAAGCAAGTCAGTGTGGCAGCAGCTCGGTTGAACACTGAACACTCATACTCACTTGTCTTTGCATACACTACACACACACACACACACACACACACACACACACACACACTCCCCTCACCTCCTCCCCCACGCCTGGTTTAGTTTACTGTTTCTTAATTTGAACCATATCCAAGTGAAAACAATTTCCTTCACACACTTTTCAGGGAAAACGTGAGAAATGCTTAGCAGCCGGGGACCAAGTGTCTCAAGTGATCACAGCAGCTTTGAGTCATGCAGAAGCCTCAGATAGGAACTCAGAAACAGGCTGTGCAGACCCTCCTCTGGCATGAACTCATTGTGGTACATTGGGCAGTTATTCCTCCACTTTGAGCCTCAAGTTCTTATCTATAAAGTTATGAAAATGAGCGTGAATGTGTCTTAGGTCCCCTCTGGCACTAATGATATTTGGGGATCATTGATTCCCCATGAGCCAGGCAAGGGGAATCATCACTTCTATTTTCTCCTCCAATATTGTTTCTGCTACAGATCGTGGATAGCAGCTTACTGTTTTTTGTGTTTCAGTGTGTCAGTGACCATGGCTTTCTATGGACAACACCTTGAGGAGCTGGAAGGGATGCCTGGATGAGCCTTTTTGTGTGAACCTTTGGTGAGCCTCAAGAGATCTGTGGATCCCACAAAAGCCTCCTTGCACAGAGGGCTTTAACTTTAACATCATGAGACACCCAGGATTATTCCAGCAGCTCTAGGGATGGTTAAGTCAACAGCTCATTGATGTAATCAAAGGCTGATTCTCTTTCATTTCTCTACTTCATATCATGCAACTTCTTCTCTTGTAACAAAATGGCCACCACTATTCCAGGCCTTGTGTCTTTGCACACCAATGTTTCTTCCATGTGTGCCTTTTATAGAGTAAATCTAATTTTCCAATAAGCCCCTTAAAATACTCCCCTAATGTCACATGGTTCAGAGATGAGTCACATGCCCATGCCTAAAACAATCATTAGCAGAGGAATGCAATTACTCCAGCTCAGAAGCAAACAATCCAGGGAAAAGCTCTGTCTTCCCCTGAGACCCAGGAAACCCCAAACCGGAGCAAACCAGGATCCTGAGTCAAGGAAGAGGATCGTGAGACACGGCTGTTAGAAAGACCACTCACAGTGTCTTGCCACCATCCCCTCAATCCTACTCAAGGTGGACAGGGAGGAAGAAAGGAAGAAGAGAAAGGAGGAAAAAGCGGGGAAGAAGAACAGGGAGGAGGAGAAAGCAGAACCACAGCACTGAAGTTCCACAGACTTGACTTTCAACCCTAACTTGGTGGTTTCCTGGCTGTGTATTCTTGGCATAGCCCTGAGCCCGTCTAAGCTTGGATTTCCTCATGTAAGATGGAAATAACATGGGGTTTTCACGAAGTTATGTGAGAAGATGAATGTAAGGAGACAGTGTTGGTCACAAAATAGTGTTCAATGAATGTAAGGAAAAAGAGAAATAGAAGTGGGAAAAATAAGACCTTTTATACAGAGATTTACACTTTATAAGATGCTTTCACAATATCAGCCCCTTTGATCTGATAGCATACCAGAAAGGCAGGCAAATGGGCATCTTTATCTTCTTCTATCGTGGATGTTGAAACTGTGGACCAGGGACCATATGTATTTAGCTGAGAGTTGTGAAAAATAGTATGCAGATCAAAGTTCAAAACTTCAGCAGTGCCCAGAAAAGTAATAGAAACAGAAAAGCATAAAGTGGGGGGGGGCGGGGGGAGGCGGGGTGCATATTACTATATTTAGAAAACATACTCTTGTTTCTGCAGGAGGAAAAATCTTAACAATGAGAAATCTGCTTTTCTGAGACTACCTACCTCCGCAAACCTCCATCTTCCTGACCACCTGCTTAGGGAAATTGGATTCAATTCAATAAGTATATTGAGCACTGACTGTGTACAAAGGAGGATATCTGGTCCTTAGAACTTATGGAAGCAGAGAGAATACTATCTCGGTCCTCAAAGAGTTCACAACCAAGGAAAAGTGTGGAATAATTTTATTGATATATATTTTTCAAGATGCAAAGTATTTGAGTTAGTACGCTTTTTCTCTTATAGTAGAGGGTGAATTAGACTTGGTGTCTGTGGGAGATGCTGCTGCAGTGAGGCTGGCTTAGATGCTCTCTAAGTTTCCTTCCAAATAGAATATTCTTGATAACAGGAAATCTGCTTTTCCAGAAAGGGGTTCTCTGAGCCCTGGCCAAGTCCTGGCACCCTGGAAGATTACTTAATCCTCCTGATGGGGCCAAGCTCTGCCTCTCCTCATCCTTCCCCAACCTGGGCCAGGATCAAGCCAGAAAGCCTCAGACCAGATGGACTTTTTATTGGAGTGAGTGGGAGTGAGCAACTCGTCTCAGGTCTGAAGTCAGCTGGGGTTGTATCTGATCTGGCGGTGTCTTGGAAGAGTGGTCCAGAGAGCTCGGTGAGTCAACCTCACTCTCCAGATGCTCTGGGGCTTCCCAATGGGAGGAGAATTTCTAGTCCTTTCCCAAAGGAGTTCCTGAACCTTTCAGAGCCACCCCTTACTTGCCTTAAGCTGAAGTGATCTCCTGGATCATGTCCTGGTTTGGGGATAACTTGAATTAACATTCTGGGGCCCATATTCATTTGTCTTGCAAGGGATGCTGGAGAGGTATTCTCACCAGAAAGAGAAGATTCAACCCTACTGATATTGGTCTCATTTGGTTGACAGAATTGTCTTGTGGATGAACTTGACCGTGGGGACAAAGGAAGAAGGTTTTGTGTAAGAGACACAATTTTTGTTGAGGGCTCTGGTTTGAGGCTGTGGTTTCTATGATGTCTATTTAGAGGCAAATCAGAGGTGAAGACTCTCAACAGTGGCGCTCCCATGCTCCCAGCAGAGCCAGGAGTGGGCGATAAGTATTGTGACGTGTGTGCACCTGTGAGTGTGAATGTGTACGTAGAAAAGAAGGGCATCAGGGAGTGCCTGTCATCTAGAGGCACAGGTGTTGGTCAGAGGGAATAAGCAGAGAATTCGGGTAGCGATAGCATGGGGTGTGTGCTGAAGCACCCGGCCATGAGTGTGCACAGGAGAAGATTAGAGCCCCGGCAACCAAGGACTCTGATGAGGACAAAGACCAGATATGAGTCTGAGCTGAAAGGATGAGGGTTGAGTGTCCTGGAGCAGGCTGAGACCATCAGAGGGGCTGTGTAGGCTGACAGCAGCTTTTAAATTGCACTCTTCTCCCCTTTTTAAGGCAACTCCATATTTTTCCTAAACAGGACACATTTTCAAGTTGTCTCCTGACAAATGAGGTTACATTGGTGGCCCAGGCCCTTCATGCTTGCTTGAAAACAGGGCAATCGAGTCACTTCAGAGTTACCCCTCTCTCATGCCCAGGCTTGCAGAATAGTGAGTCTTAATAATTCATGGGTATGGATGGGCACTGAGGACAGAATCTCACACAAGCTGACTACTGTATCCAGTGTTTTTAAGTCTCTGCAAAAGCCTCCCTCCCTCCTCTTCTGGCTTATCTTCCCCAACTTGGGGTCTCTTGATTGACAGTCCCTCAAAAGGAGCTCACACCTGGGTGGAGGGTGCATGGTAACAGAATAGCACAGACAGCATCCCTGCTCTCTTGTTCGACATCTCCCCAGGAGAGGCATTAGTACTGCTCACCCTGCATTCTTCCTTGGGCTCTGGGGTCACAAGGCCCCTATTGCCCCTATGAGTCCTCAGAAAAGGCACCTTGCTTTTCATGTATAGAAGGGAAGTGCTATGAGTACTTAAATCTCCCAGAATGTAAGATCTTTGAGGACAGGGATTTTCATCTGTTTGTATAGCTGGTGAATCCCCAGAGCCCAAAACAGTAACTGGCATATCTTAGGCACACAGCATACATTATTGGATGTTAAATAAGACGAAATAATTCAGGTAAAGTGCTTAGTACAGTGTCTACATAAACACACAGTTAATGTTAGTTTCTGTGGTTATAAGTGGTTTAGAATCTTCCTCAGAAAGTGTTTAAGAGAGCATAGAGGTACTCCATTCAGTCAGAACATATTTGTTGATTGGTGAGTGAGTACCAAATGCTCTGTTAGGTTCAGGAGAGATAGCAGGGAACAAGAGACACATACACTGATGGAGTTTCTAGTCTAGTAAAAGAGATAGATGTTGAACAAACAATTTTATAAATGCACTGGGTGCTGATCACACAAAGATCGCAGAATAGATGAAGTTAGGAATTCTGAAAATGTTGGACTAGGTACCAGGCCTCAGTTGGACTGGAGTCCCTTCTGCTAGTGTCCTAGTTAAGATGATGTTAGCCAACTGTAACTGATAAGCCTTAACCAGCAGTGATTAACACAAGAGAAATTTATTTCCTGCTCACATGAAGCCCTAAACACATACAGTACATCCCTTACATACAAGCTTTCAAGTTGTGTACTCTCGAAGATGCAAACGTGCATTCACATGTCCAATCATGTAAGTTTGTACACATGTCTGGTATACATCGTCATGCGCATGCATCCTCTAGGGCACAAAAGTGGTTGTGCTTTTGTGTGCTCTACTGCACAGAATACAGTAGTACAGTATCTTTATTCTGAGCCCAGGATGTCTGGACACAAGGGTAAAATCGGCAGTGATATAGCTGGTATGTACTAACATATGTTAGTTGGGTACCTAAGCCAACTTTGTGGAACTCACAAACATATTGGACTTAGGAACATGCTCTCAGAATGGAACTCATTGATATGTAGGGGACGCACTGTAATTCTGATGAGCAGACAGTCCTCCTCCAAGCAATGTCCAGAAACCCAAGCTCCTTCCATACTGTGGCTCTGCCTTCTTCAACACTTGGCTTTCAAGTCCCCTATGTTTCTCTGCACCAACCTGATGGTGGTGGATGTGCCAGATGGGACTTGGGAGGAGGGCCTTACAGACCAGGCCAGGCAGCAGTGAGCGTGCCATGGACTTCCATCCTACAAGCTAGAAGGCAGTCCACAGTCACACCGAACCACAAGGGAGGCTGGGAAGTGTAGTCTAGGATAGGGCTTGGGCATTTCTGCTGCAGTCTGCCCTTCTGATCACCAAATAACCTTCACGCCCTTCTTGCCATGGATAGAACACACTGACCCTCTCCTTAAGGGAGACGACTCAAATTCCAGTCCAGTCACTGTGGCTGGCTCAATGTCTGAGTCTGTGGGTGACGTGTAGTGTCTTCACCAAGTCCAAGTGCAGTAGTTCATGTTTATTGACCTGTGAACTAAAAAGACAGGTTATCTGCCACCATTCCACATGCACCCCACATGCCATGATGGAACAGGAATGGCACAAGGCCAAAGTACTCCCATTCAGAGGAGAGCAGAATGAGAGTCACAGGCACAGTGAAGTTTCTGCTGGTCAGCTGGGAAACCTTGGTTAGACTGAAAATGAATTCCTTTGTCTATTGCCCTCTGTGGTCTGCTGTTATCCTTGGCCCCTTGCACTGTGAGAGTTGTAAAGTTTTTACAAATTGGGAATCCTGAGGGTTGGCTTAAAGCAGGGTTTCTCAACCTCACCCATCTCACTCTGTCGCCCAGGGTGGAGTGCAGTGGCATGGATCATGGCTCACCGCAACTTCAAAATCCTGGGCTGAGGAGATCCTTCTGCCTCAGCCTCTCGAGTGGCTAACACTATAGGCATGTGCCGCCATGGCTAGCTAATTTTCCGATTTTTTGTAGAGATGAGGTCTTGTTATGTTGCCTAGGTTGGTCTCGAATTCTTGGATTCAAGTGATCCTCCCACCTCGGCCTCCAAATGTGCTGGGATTATAGGCATGAGTCACCACACCTGGCCTATCATCTTTGGCAGATGTTGAAACTATGGACCAGGGACCGTATGTGTTTAGCTTAAGGTTGTAAAGGCAGTATGCAGGTCTTCAAAGCCCAAAGCTTCAGCAATACCCAGAAAAATTAGTAGAAATAGAAAAGCATATTGAAAAAAGGGGTATATATTACTATATTTAGAAACACACTTGTTTCTGCAGAAGAAAAAATCTTTACAATGAGAAATCTGCTCTTTTCAAGACCACTCCCAAACCTCCATCTTCCTGACCATCTGCTTAGGACAATTAGATTCAGTTCAACAAGTATATTGTGTACAAGGCAGGGTGTCTGGTCCCTAGAACTTAAGGAAGAGGGGAGAATGTTATTTCTGTACTAAAAGAGTTTACAATCAAGAAAAAGGGTGGAGTAATTTTACTGATATATGTTTTTCAAGATAATTCTTTGCTGTGGGGGTATGTCTTGGATATTGTAGGATGTTTAGCAATGTTCAGGGTCTTTACCTATTAGACGTCATAGGGTAGAGGCATTTCTAGCCCATTTATGACAACCCAAAATGTCACCAGACATTGCCAAATGTCCCTTGAGGTACAAAATCAACCCCAGTTGAAAACCACTCATTTAAGACTCGAACAAAGTCCCAGCTCATGGTTTTGCTGGCAATACTGTCCCCTCAAAAATCTCTCTAGGCATCTGCCTTTTGATCTGTATGCTTCTAGTCAATTCCACGTGCAGTAACCACGGCCAAAGTTTTTTCCTAAACAAAAATATTCCCATCTGATGAATTTCTGTTTCCAAACATTTTGCTGCTGCATAACATGGGTGTCATCCCTTAGCTTCTAAAACCATGTTTCTTGCCTCTGTCCTCTCACCACTAACTGACTGGGTAGAGAGCAGCAAGACTGGAGAGACTCGGGTAATGGCAAAACACCTGTGAGGGCTTTCAAGGCAGACCTCGGAAATGGTGCCACACGTTTTAGGTTTCTGTTGTATGCGTAAAAACTTCAAGTATATACTTCTTCATGGGTTTTTTAAAAAAATTAATTAATTTTAAAGATGTGGGGTACAATTCAGGATTAGGTAGATAAGTCATCATTTTACAGGTAAACTTTGGGTCTCCCTTTGGACCCCACTTTGCCTGGTTTGTGATCAGGTACCCTTATATATGTCCCCCCATCCCAGCAGCTACAGCTAATCCCTTTCTTATAGTATTACGATAAATGTTCAGGGTCCACTTGTGAGTGAGAACATGAGGTACTGAGTTCTTTGTTTCTACGATAGATCAATCACTGAGTATTATAGACTCTAAATCCATCCAAGTTGCTGCAAAGTCCATAATTGTATCCTTCTTTATGGCTGGGTAGTGTTCCACTGTGTATATGTGCTGCACACTTCTGTATTAGTTAATGGATGGTTACAGAAGCATCTTGCTCCAAAGTGTTGATTTCTCAATGTGATATATATACACTATGGGATACTATTCAGCTATCGAAAAGAATGACTTAATGCCTTCTATGGCAACTTGGATGGAATTGGAGAACATCATCTTGAGTGAACTAACTCAGGAACAGAAAACCAAATGCAGTATATTCTCACTTATAATGGGAGTTAAACTAAGGGTCTGCATTGGAGACTCAAGGGGGAGGAGGGTAAGGGGTGGAGGGATGAAAAATCACCTATCAGGCACAACATGCACTGGTGAGGGTGATGGGTACACTTAAAACCCAGACCAAAAACTATTTATACTCCTTAAAGCTACTGAGATAAAGAAAAAATGAAATAAAAATCAAGGCACTGATTTCTCTATTGCAAAGGTATAAAAATGAGTGAAGTATCTTTTTCTCGTGGCCCCTTTTCTCTTGTTTATCAGTGATGAGTCAGGATAGCAAGGCTAGTGCTGGATCAGCCACTTTCTGACTGGGAGAAATATGTGTTGGCTTTGGGGCTCAATGGAGGTAAGGGAAGAATGCTCCGTGGGGGGAGAAACCGCAAGATGGCTGGGGAGGTGAAACAGGAGTTTGCCCAAGGGGTTCCTGGAATGGAGCGCTGATTTCCTAGGTCTAGTGTGGGTGAGATTGCATGGCCAAGTTCCTTCAAGAGAGTCAGTGAGGGATGAACACCATAAAACCTCAAGCCGGTTCACTGACCTGAATACTCGAGTGAGCCATCTGAACTTTGGTTTCTCAGCTTCCAACATCCCATTAAACATTTGTATATGTATTTTAGGTTTGGTAAAGAGAAAACTTAAACATAATTAATATTTTATTCCAGCTGTAAAAATACTAAATAAAAATTGAAATGAGGTTAAATATCCATACATCAGGGAAAGGTTACATATGCTATGATGTATTCATGCTGTAGTATACCATACCGCAGTTTAACCATGGGTACAGCATGAAACGATTTACATAAAAAGAAAAGCCCACCTCAATGCCATATGCTGTGTATGGGATGTTGTCATGTAAGTGAATGCATCAGAAGAGATTTGAAGGGATTCACCAGACTGGTAACGATGGCTGGGCTGGAAGGGGAGGGAGGAGGTGATGGAATGGATTGTAGCAATCATTAAAGGGATTTAAAAGCAACAGCCTTTCTAGAATAAGATATAAACAAAATTTGATAAAAATTTAAAGAATAAAATGGGTTGTTTAAATTAGTAGATACTGCCGGGCTCGGTGGCTCAGCCTGTAATCCTGCGCCTTGGGAGGCCGAGGTGAGTGAATTGCCAGAGCCTGTGGGTTCGAGACCCACCTGGGAAACTCGGTGAGACCTCATCTCTACAATAAAACAAAAAATTAGCCGGGCGTGGTAGCGCGCGCTTGTAGTTCCAGTTACTCAGAAGGCTGAGGCGGAAGGATTGCTGGAGCCCAGCAGGTCGAGGCTGCGGTGGCTGGAAGCGGCCACTGCACTCCAGTCTGGGCGACAGAGTGAGACCCCAACTCAAAAAAATCAATCAATCAATCAATCAATAAATAAATAAATTAGTAGATACTGATATGCTTCCCCTACTCCTCCCCAAGGAAACTATGAATAGTATTTACCTTTGAGGGGATGGTCAGGGTTTAAGCCAATGGAAAGTTCCACTATTAGTTTTGTATGTCTCCGAATTTTCTAGCCATATTCATATGTTACTTAAGAAAAAAAAATTCCAACAGAGTTTTCTGAGTGGTCAGATAATGGGTCTCTTTTCTTTATATTCATCCTGGTTAAAATAAATTATTACATATTATTTAAGAGGAACTCACACAAAGTAATACATGATGCAGGTTGATAATTTTGAAAATAGAGGAAGGCATAAAGGACAGAACTGAAATCATTTGTCTTCTCCCTCCCAGGCATAATAATCCTTATATATTTTGGTGATGTGTCCTCTAGTTTTTTTTTTTTCCTCTGGTGTTCATAAATGTCTATTTTAATAAAATCAAGTAACTTTTATGTTCAGTTTTGTACTTTTTTCTTTTCCTTAATAAGATATTATAAGCATTTTATGCCATTAAATATTCTTTAAACAGTGTAATTTTTAATGGCTATATAATAGACTATATACATATGTACAATATATAATCACAAGTGTTTTAATAGTAGTTAAGTTAGAGTGAGGGTATCAAGCACTGGTTACTGGTTTGACTCCATCCTTCCAATGTGAGGTGATGTTGTCATTTCTGTTTTACAGAGGAGAAAGCAGAGGCCCAGCAAGGTATGTTTGTAGCTGGCCCAGGGTGCCAAAGTCAGCAAGTGGCTAAGCCAGGTCTCAAACTCACATCTATTGTCTTAATTACTGTAACAGTTAAACAGCCTCTGAAACAATTATTTATCCGATCTCCTACTGTGGGACATAAGACTGCTTGAACCCTTTTGCTCTCTTAAATAACACTGTGATCAAGTATCCTGGTATGTACAGCATTGGCCACATTTCACATTCTTGCTCAGGCTAAATTCCCCAAAGTGGAGCTACTGGGTCAAAATGAGAAAACAGCTTTTAGCCTCTTGCAACATATTGCCAGGGAGAAGCAGATCCTTTTGCAGGCTTACTTTGGTGCTATTGACAAACTCTTCCAAAAGGAAAGGGTCACTGAAGAAAAGAGGGTCTGCAGCAGTCACAGCTCTCCTGGGTTGGGAACTGAGCTGGAGCCTGCTGACATTGACCTCTAAATGACGGTACTCGAGTCACACCTGGCTCCCAGAGAGTTTTATTGAATTTCCCTGCAATGCCATTATGCTCCGTAAACACAGAGCCAGGCAGACGTGGTGACCACGGGCCCCTGTTACACCAGGTAAGTGCACATCTTGCTACACGCCTCCTCTCAAGTTTCTATTATTTCAAATGTCAAATGCACTTTGCCTCAAGCTTTCTCGGCCTTTAATTTTTAAATCCACATGCATTTAATTTATTTATTGGATTTCTATGGGACTTGAGGGGAAATTTAATTCATATAATTCTGGTTCATCTTCGCCTCTCACTTGATGGCTCAAACAGCGTTGTTAGCTCTTTTAAATAAGAATTTTTTTGGTGCAGCTTCTTTCCAGAGGCAGGAAGCTGAGCAGGGAAGATTCTTGTTGGGGAAAAAAAACTACCAACCTAGGAAGACAATGGACTTGGGGAAGGTCAGGCTCTGAGGCATTCATTAAAACATTCTTGCTAGTCAAGAGATTGCAAAAAGGTACGAATAGTTGGTAATGCAGTCTCTTCAACTTGGCTTAATTAGCCTAATTTGAGAGCTCACCTTCACCACAGAGATGTGCCAGAAAGCTCAGGGGCACCTCAAATTGTTACATTTTCTTATTTAAAAAATTTAATTGATGACACCTATATCTTCCCAATCTGCCTTTCTTATTAAAGTGAGATAATTTAATAAATTGATATAATCCCATCCCAAACTTAATATTTGCTTATGTCATTTCATCCTAAAGGTGGGTGTATGCATTATTGTCATTAGGCTTCATTAAAAAAATGTATTTCCTCTTGCTTTTTCTTTTCTTATTTTGTGTTGGGGTCCCACTCTGTTGCCCAGGCTGGGGTGCAATAGCACAATCACCACTCACTGCAGCCTCAACCTCCTGGGCTCAGGCGATCCATTCACCTCGGCCTCCCGAGTAGCTGTGACTACAGGCAGACACCACCACATCTGGCTATTTTTTGTTTTTTGTTTTTTATTGCTGTTATTATTTTTTCTGTAGAGGCAAGGTCTGGCTATGTTGCCCAGGCTGGTCTCGAACTCCTGGGTTCAAGCAATCCTCCTGCCTCAGGCTCCCAAAGTGCTGGAATTACAGGTGTAAGCCACCATGCTGACTCCTTTTTTCCTATTATGGACATTTTCAAACATTCAGAAATGAACTTCATCCTAAACACGATAGGCATTAACTGACTCAACATTGATTTTCCTTATTAGATGAAAATGGCGTAAGTGAAACATACAAAACTCGACTGTACTGCCCAATGGGGTTTTGAAGGATCTATCTACCTGCGTAATCCAAATTTCATCAAATAGAAAATTTTCATCACCACAGAAATTAACTTGGTGCCCTTTTTGCAACTCATTTCTCACTCTCTCTTGCCCCAGACAATAACTGATTTAATTTCTATCACTATGTATTAGTTTTGCCTGTTCTAGAACCTCATATTAACAGAATCATACAATATGAATGAACTATTGTATGCATGGATCTTCTTGCTCAGCACAATGTCTTTATTTTCTTTCTTGCTTGCTTGCTGATGAGTAGCCTGGATCCTTGATGACGTCTTCAAACCTCTAAATAACCAACTCCAAACTCCACTCTAACTCTGAACTCTTTTCAGGAAGAGCATCTGGTTTCTTATGGCTTAGACAAGCTACAATGGACTTTCTGTTACTTGTAGCCATAAGCCTTCTCCTTAAAACAAGATCTACTTGAGATTGGTCTTCTTTGCCTTATGTTATAAACTTGAATTTCTCAGAAACATAAAAATAGAAGTGAAGGCCACTGGAAGTAATAATCTACATAATGCTTTGCTAGAATGGTATTAAATATGCTATGGAATTATTCTCCTTACTAAAGTCACATTTAGTGGAAAGACTTGCCAGAAAACTAAAAACTGTGTTGGAAAGAATCTTTTTCCCATTTGAATGATCTCTTTGCCTCACAGAACTACATCGGTTATATTAAATGAGCTGTGATTTCATCTATCTTAGTGTTATATCAAATACTTGGATTGGAGGTCAAAACTAAGATTCCACTGTTCTGCTCAAAGACCCCTCCAAACCCTTTGGGTCATGAACAGGATGGTCCCCGCCCAACCGTAGGGTGTCAGAGTCATCAGTGGACTGGCACTTTGTTCTGAACCATGGCCCAGCCACCCTGTTCTACACGGGCTCAGACCAGGGGTTGGTCTACATCAAAAACTTAGTGATCTATCACAGAAACAGATAGCCGAATACCACATGTTCTCACTCATAAGTGGAAACCAAACATTTATCACAGTAGCAAAAAGGAGGAATCAGCAGCCACGGGTCACTGCCAGGGGTGGGGATGGGGGACACATAAGGACACAAGGGGTACCTGGTCCTAAACCAGGGGAAGTGAGGACCAGTTGGAGGCCTGAACTTCACCTGTGTATAGATTACTTATGTACCTAATCCGACTTGTACCCCAGGCCTTAATAATAAAATAAGGTTAAAAAAAAAAAAGCCTTCTGAAAGGAATCCTTAGGTGCTTTCTGTTATGGAGGTCCTTGGCTGGAGTCTATTGAGAGCCATGCTGAACTATTCCTGGACCTTTGACCCAGAAACAGTAGTTTTAGGTATTCTTGACAAAGGATGTTTGGTGCCTATCAGTGTTAAAAATCAGTTCTAAAAAGTTTTGGGGAAAAAAATCTAGAAAGGAAGTGGAAAGACTTGATAGAATCCAACGGTTAATCAGTGATATTAGAATAATTTCCCTAGGATAGTAAATATAGTCATTCGGTCTTTAATCCTTTATTCATTGATTCAGGAGTCAACACTGGAAAGGGAATGGGTGGGGCATATAATTTGTTAAGAAACATGCTGGAGTCACATAGACCTGGGTTTCTCCCTGAGCCGTTTACTGAACCTCATTTTTTTATCTGTATAATAAAGATGATATTCTTACATCAGAAAGCATTTGTTCCTTGACTCAGCAAACATTCACTGAGCACTTACTATGTGCCAGGCATTGCTCTAGTGCTGTGAGAACAGCATTAACCAAAGTCACTTGTTCTCTCTCCTTTTGCTAATATCAGGCTACCCTCCTGGATAGCCACTGCTCTCACAGGGCTCTCTGGGAGACTGTATTTTCTTTTCTTTTCTTTTTTTTAACAGTCTTTCACAATTGAGTTTATTGGTTGTGTTGAGAATCAGTACACAGACATTTCAATTTGTATACAATTCTTAACATACGTACTAAAAATCTAAAAAGCCTTATATCGTTATTTTTAAAAACTTATTCCAGCTTAAAGTTTGGAGGCAAATTTTCCTTAAGAGAATATCAAGTACCAGTACCTTCAAATGTTGATAAGCTGTGACACACAACCCACCAATTTACAATTTATCATATATACATGGCATATTCAATTTTTCAATCTTTCACAGCACATTAATTAAGTTATTATGAAAACAGGACTACCACGATCAAAGATGTTACAGAGTGCACATAATTCCAACAGACAGTGCCATGATCAAGGAGTGGTTGTCGTTAGGAAACAATTCCACTAAAAATCTACATGGAATAGAAGTAATTTTAAATGTTCAAGACATTAAATGCAGGACTGTGATCTATATTGCCACTTAGTATACTTTGCATTATGGGATATAAAAACTAACCCCTAACTATAGAACGTTGAGGTGATACCCAAGACAGCCAAAGACTCCCATAATTCAATATGCCACACTATTTTCTGGTTGTACCAAAAAATAAACAACCAGCAGGTGATCTCACCTCTTTAAAAAAAGTATTTACACTTATAAAATGGGATGAGGTGGGATTCCCTCCTTCTTAAAAATGTTTCTAGAGCTGATACAGAGACCAGCTCATATCCATCCATATTGTCACAGCCCCTAGAGAAGGGCATAGCAAGGGTTCAAGCGTTCCTGCACATTTCTGAGCATATTACAAGGAGTCCCCTTATCTCCTGTGCATTCCCAGTAAGTAGCTTCAGGGGAACCTTGACTTCCCTGCAGACTATGCCCAATCAACTGAAAGATGCAAATCCCCATTTACTCCCTTTTTTTCCGAGTGTTCATAAATTATATAGTGTCAATGTGATTGTAAGTCTTGTGATTTGTATAACTCTTGGGTAACACATGATGTCTTAGGCCTGGTAAACTCCCTTTACTCTACCACAAACTTGATTAATGCTTCTGCCAGGCCCAAATGATAAAAGCTATGAGACACCTGTGATATCTGGCACCAGGAAGTCTGCACCAAAAAATGTCACTGTCGATAAATGTGGCTGAAACTCAAGTTCTATACAATGCTCTGCTGATCACGTGGCTAATGTGTGGGTACTAACAACTCTGGACTTATAAAAGTGAACTGTAAAAGCCTGGAGGGTGAGCAGAACCATTTAAGAAAAACCAGGCATCCAGCTCTGCTCCCTGGATATTCGAACTCAGCAATAAACTTCCTTCCACCAGTTCCCTGCCCCTTTGATTTATCAGTATCAAGGATGAGCAGCTGAGCGTTACTTGGACCATAACAGAGCTACTAAAAAACTTGCATTTACAAAAGAGTTGATGAAAATATTCCTCTGGATTATACAAAAAGGGAGACAGCGCCCACGGTTAAGACGCGATATGTGATAATTATTCAGATTTGGCCTCTCTCCCGCTTCATAGGAGGCTGGGTTCTCCTCGGTTTTAGCTTCCTGGTTTTCCGCAGGGAACTCTTCTTTGGTTTTTTGGCTAGCCCCTTCAGCCTGTTGCTCATTGCTCCCCTTTTCCCTTTCGCTTGCACTTTTTTTTTTTTTTTTGAGTCGGAGTCTCACTCTGTTGCCCAGGCTAGAGTGCAGTGGCAAGGTCATGGCCACTGCAGCAGCCTCGACCTGCTGGGCTCAGGCGATCCTTCCGCCTCAGCCTTCCGAGTAGCTAGAACTACAGGCGCACGTCACCCTGCCCGGCCAATTTTTCTTGATTTCTTGTAGAGATGAGGTCTCGCCAAGTTGCCCGGGCTGGTCTCGAACCCGTGAGCTCAGGCAATCCTCTCACCTTGACCTCCCAAAGTGCTGGGATGATAGGCATGAGCCACCGTGCCCGGCCTTGCTTGCTTTTTTTTTTTTTTTTTTGGTCTGAAGATGTTTTTGGGCTTGGTTTCCACTTTTGCAGCAGCAGGTGTAGCCGACCACCACGCGACCTCCTCGCGGGCTTCTCCTCCGCTAGTCCCTGGGCAGGGCTGACCTTCCTCCTGGGCGTCTGGGCGTCTTGGCGGATGCCTGCGGGCCCTGGACCCACGGGAGATGCTGAGACCCGCGGGGCGGGGGCGGTGGGAGCCAACCTGTCTTTCCAAAGATGACTTCACCAGTGGATTCCAGCTCACTTTCTCTTCTTACAGCATAACGCGGCGCACCTCCATGAAGAGGTGGGATGCGCCATTGTGCCACCCTTACAGCTGAAATAAGCCATATGCTAGTTGGGCAGGACGGAAGATAAGCCAGTGAACTGATAAACAAGATTTTGTCAAATGTGGCCACAAAGAACTGACTCTAGGATGAATTAGTTGGGGGAGTGATGAGAGAGAGGCAAACCCCACTTGGAGATCCCCCTCCCCCCAAGAGATCCTGGCAGAAGAGAGAATGTTTGGGCTGTGAAAACCTGAAAAGACAAAATAGGGCCAGAATGAATGTTCTGGGGACAGAGGTAACAGCAAATGCAAAGGCCCTGAGGCAGCCGGTTAGCTTGGCACATTCAAGGAACTAAAAAATAGTGGGCGCCCTGGATTATAGAGAGAGGAAGATAACAGTTCAAACCGAGTTCAGAGTAGACAGGGTCACCTGCATTAAGATTGCTTGGCCAGGACCTAGGGCTTGGATTTTTTATCCAAGTGTGAAGTCATTGAAAGATCCTTAGCAGTGAAGGGATTTACTTCTGTTTACAAGATCTCTGGCTATCGTGTGCTGAAGAGATTGAGCAGGGAGGGTGATTCAGAGACTGCAGCCTGAGCCCAGGTGAGAACCGACCTGGCCTGGACTGGCATGGACCCTATGGTTATAACAACAACAAGAACAATAGCAAGAATAGCTAACACTGCCCGACTGGCTTCTATGTTCGGGCATTTTTAAAAGTGCTTTATGTGGATTTTATTTAATCCTCACAGCAACCCTATGATGTAGATTCTATTAATATACTAGATAAGAGCTCAGGTCCCTTGCCCACTGTCACATACCTCAGAGGTGGTGGAGAAAGGCTCCCTGCTAACCCAGGTAGGGCTATCACAGTGGGCTACTTCCCGCAGTGGAATCTAGTGGGACAATTCAGGGCATTCTAGAGATGACAGAACTTGCTACGTGGCTGGATTTGGAGAAGGACAAAGGAAGACACCGAGAATACCTTGATATTGAATGTTCCTAACACAAGGAAATGATAAATGTTTTGAGTTGGTGGATATGCTAATTACCCTGACCACTATACATTTTATGTATCAAGTCATCACTATGTATCCATACATGCAAGTATTATTTATCAATAAAAAAGAAGGATACCATGAATTCTGACATGGATAATTAGGAGGAGGGTGGTGCCATCTATTGAGATAGGGAAGTCAATGGAGACATTAGGGCAGAGAGGCAAGAATTGTGAAAACAGACATCATAATGAACGATGAATGTAAGAACGAGCAATAAGACTGATACACAGATATTATTGTTATTATTATTATTTAAAGACAGAGTCTCATTCTGTTGCCCAGGCCGGAGTGCAGTGGCACAATCATAGTTCACAGCAGCCTTGGACTCCTGGTCTCAAGTGATCTTTCTATCTCAGCCTCCCGAGTAACTGGGACTGCAGGTGCACATCACCCACTAATTTTTAAAAAATTGTAGAGACAGGATATTGCTATGTTGCCCAGACTGATCTTGAACTCCTGGCCTCCAGGGATCCTCCCGCTTCAACCTCCCAAAGTGCTGGGATTATAGGCATGAGCTGCTGTGCCCAGCCTACGCTGATATTGAGTGCCTACTGTATGCAAGCACACTGCCTATACCAACTCATTTAGTTTTGCAATAGCCCTAAGAAGTGTCATTTCTTCATTTTACTGAGGAGGCAACTAAGAAAACAAGAGGCTAAGAAATTTGTCAGAGGTGACAGAGCTAGTGGGCACTTGGAACTCAGGCTAACTGGCACCATGTTCCATCCCCTGTCCACACTGCTTCTACAGGTGTGTTTTATCGGGCACGCCTCTCTCTCACTTCCACATTTTGCTGGAAGAGTCCATTGAGAGAACATACCTTAATTTCTAAATCATGTAACTAACCATGTTTTGCAAAGGGAAATGAATAACTAAAAATACATAAGTTAAATAAGCTACTTAAATAAATGTCCAGTAAGCATGATGCACAGCACTTGGTGCATAGCACGTGATAAACTTAATGGTTGTTGTTATTATTATTGTTATTATGATTATTCAAATGCGACTGACCTCGGGGTGTATCTGACATTGTGTTACTAAGAAATAGAACACAATCAGTGCCCTTGGATGCCAAGTCTATGGCAAGCCCAGACCCACACTCATGGATGTTTAGACAATTCAAGACAAGTACACAATACAAGGTAACCATAGAAGAGATGTCACAACCATAGAAGAGATGTCCCAAGGCTGCGAGTGGTGAAGTATAGAAGAAACATATATGAGATCTTTTCAGATATCTGGAGGAATATTACAGCCTTGTGTCCAGATTATTAACATCTGCGCTCACAACCGGGAGACTGGTTAATTCATCTCATGCCTTGTCAGGACCCAGACCGAATGTCAAGGATTGGAATAGTGACATTTACACTGTTTTAATTACCCAGGAAGATTGGTGTTTGTGGACTTAATAGTTCCCAAACAAAGCAATGAAATTTAATGGTTTTGCTGTGCAACATTGCCTCTTTCTCTCTTTGGGGGATAGTGGGGACAAATTTTTACTAATGTGAGCATGACAAATTCCTTGAAGTTTTGATACCAAAAAATTAAAAATGTAAGCTTTTTTTTTTTTTTTTTTACCTTTTTTGCTTGTTCTTTCGTCATTTGTTCTGTTCTCTGGGTTCTCAAAATGCCAGAGATTCAAAGCAATAAATTATGCTATATTTTGGGAGTTTTTCACATAGTTTTAAATTATTTTTTTCTAAATAAACCTCAGAAAAATTAGAAATACAGAACATTTTAAAAAGCACATAATCTCACATAATCCTACCACTCTAATATAACTGCTGATATTATCTTGTGTGTTTCTTTATAGTTTTTTTAGCTCTTGCTTATTTTATACCATTGTAATTCTAGTGTATTTACAATTTTGTATCCTGTTTTCATATGTAAATTTTTATTAGGCACACCTTTCTATAACTTCCACATTTTGCTGAAAGAGTCCATTGAGTGAACATACCTTAATTTCTAAATCATGAAACTAAATCACTTTTAGAATAGGAAAATGAATAACTAAAAGAAAATACAAAAGCCAGATAATGTTCCTCTTTCTGCTAATGCTGAACCCTTGCCAAGGCCTCATGTCTTGGGGTTAGAGTTCTGACTCTGGAATCTGACCTGATTCAAATCTCACTTCTGCCCCTGGCTAGCTGTGTGATCTTGGACAGGTTACTTCACCTCTCTGGGCTTGAGTGTCTTCGCTTTTACAATGTGGATGATGACAGTGCCTACTTGATGGAATGGGATAATGTGCATAGGAATACTGCAGACTCGTCACATGATGAGCTCTTAATAAATGTCAGTCATCACTACTATCGTGATCATCATTATTGTATAAACTTCCATTTACTTTCAGGAATAAGAAAGGCTGAACTCTAGACCTGAATAAGCCATGTATTTGTTGCTAGTGTTCTTACCTATACAAATATGAGGGGGACTCCCAAAACCTGGAATTATCTTTTGGAGGGTGGGCCTCTGGTAGTATGCTCGGAATTTGTTCCTCTGGATCAAACTGTCAACCAAAGTTTTTATTTGGAAGTTTGAGACGGCTGCATCACGATTTGTGGAAGAAACATCCCCAGTTGTGGCAAACAGGCGACTGCTTCTTCTACCATGGCAACACAACTGCCCATACCATGCTGAGTATTCAGCAGTTTTAGAGCAAAAACAGCACGACCCCCTGTGCCCCACCCTCCCTATTCACCCAATCTCGCCCCCGGCAACTTTTTTTTTATTTCCATGGATGATAAAAGTCCTCAAAGGGAAACATGTTGCCAATGTGGAAGAGGAGAAACAGAAAACGTTCACAGCACTAAAAGGCATCCAAATTGACAAGTTCAACAACTGTTTTGAGCACTGGAAAAAGCATCTCGGATAGGCGTATTGCATCAAACAGAGAGTACTTTGAAGGGGATTGAAGTTATAAGCATGTAAGAATAAATACACAGTTTTTTAATAAATAAATTTTGGGTTCTTCAAGTCCCTGCCTCGTAGAGTGTTAAGTAACTGACATGTCTCTTTCAGAAAGAACTTTGCAAACCTGCACATGCACTCCTTGCATCTAAAATAAAAAATAACAAATAAAATAATATAATTTGTGTTACTTTTCATAATATCGAAGCCACATCTACTGATTCCATAATTAACTATTAAAATAAATTTGACTTGTTATAAAGCAGAACTTTGAAAAAGAAAAACTCTAGAAATGCAAACTCTCTTGAGCGTGAGCGCTGCTACCTGTGGGCTGAGAGGCGCAGCCTGGTGGTTGTAGCTGGTACTCTCCGTGCTGCTGTAGAGTCAAGGGGCGGAGGGGGCGTGGCTTCTGACACTTCTCCGTGACCAGACCGCTTTACAGAGCCAGCTTTGCTCCTGAGAACAATGCCGGCAGAACACAATGCTTTGCAAAGGTCAGCAAAGGTGTTCCCACCGCATGCCAGGGTGTCTCCTTTCCTCTCCCTTGTCTGCTCACAGAGGGCTCGTGGTTGTGCTGTGTTAAGGAATTCCATACCTCAGGAATTTTGTTCTTTTTGCTGTATTCATTTATTTTAGATGTTCTATTGATGCCCTTTGTGCCGCTCAGGTTAGATGTTGTCAGCATTTCCCATTTAGGCTGCTATTTCCAGAGGGTGATTATTTGATCCTAACATTTGTTCTGGGCAGCAACTGGCCAGAGAGAGGTCTCAACTCAAAGGCATCTTCCACCTACTTAAAAACAACAGCCACTGGAGTGTGCTCCTTATGTGATCAACTTAAAATGATGGAAGTTAACAAAAACAACAATAACGAAAAAAAAAACACTGGTATTTTGAACTCTGGAGGACAGAGGGGGAGTGTTTTGACAATGGCATGAAGTTCATGACCGCAAGTCATCAAGAGTTCATTGTCTGGCATCCGGGCATGATCACAGGAGCTGCCAAATCATCATTGAGCACAGATGCCACCCAGGTCCCTTCCAGGGAGGATGTGTCTACAGGAGCTGCCTCCTCGCCTATCCTCCTACTCCCTAGGTCCTCTCTTGTCCATTAGAAGATGGAATAAGTGGAGAGGGGAGGTCATAACCAGCTCTTTCCTTTTTGGGAGTCTGCTGGGTGAAGCAAGGAGGGAGATGCAGAAGACCCACTATGATTAAGAGACTGACCTTCACATGCACATACCATTACACATGTCACCTGAGAAGGCTACTGGTATGTGGGGAATGACTGATGTTGCAGATCATTCCTTCAGGTCTCGTTTACTGAGACCTACTATGTATTTTATGTTGTGTGTTGCTAAGGTATGTGAAGTTGAACAAAAACATGCTGCTTCTTTCCGGAGAACCTCGGCCAGTGTGGAAGACAGTCCCTAATGAATGTACAATTACACATCATGCTTAGGACTCGAGAATGGAACCAGAGGGGACTTAGAGAGACATTATTCGGACTGTCAGGTTAGAAAAGGCTTCTCTGGGGAAGTGACATTTAACCAGAAAAAGGATGGCTGAGTAAGAGGCTTGAGGAGTACTTCCAGGGGACCTAACAGTGACCAACATCATCTTTTGAGCAACTAGTATGTATATGTACATCTTGTTGAATTTTGTCTGAGCCCAGGAATAGTTGGATGTGAGAATCAGATACCTATTTACAACTGGCTTACATTGAAAACAAGATTTGTTATGGTCAGGGGAGGATTGCTAGAACCCAAAGGTAAAACACAGATAAATCTCACAAGGAATGCTGGGGACTGGTGTGACCAACTGCATTTTGAGTAGGAATTAGAGTCACCTGGCCCTGAGGGAAATCTCTAGGCCTAGGAAGCAGCCTATGGGAAGAGTCAAAGCCATTTGCAGGAGCTCTAAGGACATAGTGTGGCTATTTACCTCGAGTCTAGGAGGTGCATGTAATGAGCAGAGGAATGGGGGTGGTGAGGAGAATAATGCTGCTGGAAGGTCAGTAGGGACCAAATCATAAAGCACTTGTGAGCTAAGCTAAGGAGTTTTCCTTGGCCCTGAAGATTAAAGATTCTATGAGGTAAAGTGAAATACGTAAAGATCACATGTGGAGGATAAAGAGGTGGCTGGAGGTAGGGAGACCCAGGAGGAGGGCCTTCTCTTTCGGGTTAGTGATGAGCATTGGCCATTTGTTTTGATCACATGGCACCTGAACTCACCTTTTGGTTTATTTGGGGGGATTTCTCATGTGTGAGTACTGATGTAGAACAAAGACTGCCTTTCATCTTAGGAGCTGAAAAGACAGATGTTTGCTTTCCTGGTCTCTCCTGCAGCTGGGACACAGACATGTAACCTTAGCTTGGTCAAATGAAAGGTACCCCATGTGGGAAGGTAAAGTGACATAAAGGCAGGTAAGAACTGTATACTTGACTCAACTGGTAGAATGTTGACACCAGGACATTTTGATAAGTTATATTTGTATAATGTGGTAACTAAAGCAACAACAACAAAAAAAGCTACACAAAAGATACACTCAGCCGGGCTCGGTGGCTCAGCCTGTAATCCCGTGCCTTTGGGAGGCTGAGGTGAGTGGATTGCCTGAGCCCGCGGGTTCGAGACCCGCCTGGGCAAGCGAGACCTCATCTCTACA
>CAUYQG010253884.1:0-27684 GCA_963574415.1 Tarsius wallacei
TCGAACCCGCGGGCTCAGGCAATCCACTCACCTCAGCCTCCCAAAGGCGCAGGATTACAGGCTGAGCCACCGAGCCCGGCTTCATGGTACCATTTTTATCTGACAGTGTTTCTCTGAGACATATAGACTTGGAAATCATTATGTGTTGTTAATGTTTAATATTATTATTTATACACAGATTTAGTGTATTCTAGCCATCTGCATTTCTGAGGTGGCATTGAGCATGTTGACATCTTCTTCATTCTATGATGGCTACATTCATGCAAGGATTCCTAGGCCATATTGCTTTATGACCTACACAAATTACCTCCCTCTCTTGGCCTCGGTTTCCTAGAATGGGGATACTAATAGTACCTGCCTTATATTGTCAAGTGAGACAATGCATAGGCAATGCTTGGCATGGCAAAGCGAGTATTTATGGTCAAAAGCAAGTTAATTTTCTCAATTCTGAATATGAGCTAAAAGTTTGCTGTCTACTCATTTGTAATCTGTCATTGTATGATGGAAGATGACTGAGTCAGGAGCTCCACTCCATAGTAATGGCTAGGCAAATTACTTAATCTCTCTGGGTTTCTACTTTGTTTTTAAAAGAAAGGAGTGGATTATATTATCTTTGAAGTAACTTCCATTTCTAAAGTTCTGTGATATAAATTTTTTTTTACAATTAACTTTTAAACGAAGTTTACACAGAAAGGGTAGTATGATGGACAGTTTGTATTTTAATTAAGTGTACTTCAGATTAAAATTTTTATCATGCAGTGCTTAAAATACAGAAGGTATGAAAAGTAATACATGTACCTGTCATTCACTATAAGAAATAAAAGTTGATTCCTTTTTTAAAAATGGATTTGGAAATGCTGTAGGTGAAATTCAGTTATATTTAAAGGTGTAAAAACAAGATTGAAATCACTGCTAAAAAAAGGAATTTACTTTGGATGCCCATTGTTTCTGGAAGAAGGATGTTTTCATGCCAATATGGCAGTGACGTTATATTAGATGGAGGCCAAAGTGGAGAACAAAACTCTCTTTCTGCAACATTTCATCTAACTGAAATAGAATGAATACAGCTTAGCAACAATACATAGCTAAATAAAACATGGACCCTGAATTTGACACCATCTCCTGTGCAATAAGAAACTTTTTGTGTCAATACAGGCATGCTGGACCCACATCTTGACATAGAACTGACTTGGATTCAAATTCTGGCTCCTTTCCTTTCTAAATGTGTGAACTTGGGCAAGTCATATAAACCCCTCTATGCCTCAGTTTTTTTGTAAAAATGAGGCTAACTTTAGGGTTGTTGTGAATATCAAATGAGAATACCTGCAAGACTCTAAGAACAATGACTGACTCAGAGAAAGCAGATGAGTGTTAGCTATTATTATTCAGTACTGTAAATAATTATTGGCTATCTACTATGTAGTAGTCTCTGAACTAGACCCTGGAATACCTTTGGGGTTTCAGTCTTTTGTTTGTGTCTTGTCTATAAACAATGTGCTACAGACTTGGATATGAAATTCTGGTAAATTTAGTCATCCAGTTACACTCAAATTAATCTAGAAAAAAAGGCCATTTGGAATAAGAGGGCATTTTAAATTTGGGAGAGAATATGGGATGTAAATGAAGTAGTTACTTAAGGTCTTGCCTTTAAGTTGTTGAGTTACTGTGCCAGGTTTCAGAGAGCACATTTATGATGCATATTAAAACCACTTTGACATTCAAAGAGTCAAACATGCCTGATTAGACTTTCATGTCCTGTATTTATAAAAAGGTTAGTGGTACATTTCCTCAGTGCAAATTATTTTTGGTTCTTACTAATATTTATGAATATAATAAAGCCTATACAGCATAATTCATGTGATTAATTTGTCCCAGTTATTAATTTTCTTTTATTTAAGGAGATATCCCAGAAGATGCTACATCTTGGCCAGTAATTTTAGCAGATAGGAAGCAGGTAAAATCCAGGAAAGGGCAATTGTACGTTAGCACTATGGGACAAAATGAGAAATATAATCACCACAATAATGCATTCTCTGTAAAAAAAATTTATCATGGAAGTGGCATAGGAAACCATGCCTTTTGCAGACAGTTTCATGGTGATGACTTGTGGTGATTATAAGCCTTGCCTATACAACCATCAATCAATAATGTTTGGTCTGTGAGTTGTGATAGGTGGATATGTTCAAAGGGCACTAAAAGCAGGTTTAAGGTGATAACTTCAATGGAGGAACTGGCCATATAGTCTAAGTGATCGCATGTTCGACTGGCTTGATTGGCTACTTTTGGAAATTTTTGGAGTAATATTAAGCCATTTAAATCGTAACTTCATGTATCTCTCTACTTAGCGTGCTTTGACAGACACTAAATATATTTGGTCACGAACTCCTCTATGGCTCCTTCATTTGCACACCGGGAACTGCTGAGAAACTGAACATACAGTTTATAATCCTTCTATTAGCTAATCTCTTCTAAATTGTAAATAATTAGGCGACTTTTCTCAAACACTCTTTTTTTTTTTTTGAGTTGGAGTCTCACTCAGTCGCCCAGACTGGAAAGCAGTGGCCGCTCCCGGCCACCGCAGCCTCGACCTGCGGGGCTCCGGCGATCCTTCCGCCTCAGCCTTCCAAGTCGCTGGAACTACAGGCGCGCGCTACCACACCCGGCTGATTTTTGATTTATTGTAGAGATGAGGTCTCCCTTGCCCAGGCGGGTCTCGAACCCGCGGGCTCAGGCAATCCACTCACCTCAGCCTCCCAAGGCGCGGGATTACAGGCTGAGCCACCGAGCCTGGCTTCTCAAACACTCTTGAAGTAAAGGAGAAAAGAGACTTAGGCCCCTTCATAACAACAGGCAAACTGAATTCAAGCATTTACTGGAACATAATATACAACTGGATCAACACACTAGCCGGCAATAACTTGGAAGCTCATTTTGTTACTATCTAGTTGTAGATGAGTAAGAATATAAAAGTGCTCGGGGTTCTCTTGTCCTTAGTACTCTTTTTCTGCCTACCCTATTTCTATAGCTAGGCCTGATGACTTTTAAGTATTAAGACCCTCCCCAAATAATCCCATGACCCTAATACACAAGTCACATAGAAAAAAAAGTGTCTAAGATGGTCCCCCCATTTGGGCACATTCTTGCCTCCTGAGAAAGGGGACTCTCAGAATTAATGAGGCCCAAACTTTACCTGTACGATGACCACTTGTATAGCTAATTCTGAACTGTACCCCACATCTTTAACACAAAATTTAAAAAAAGAATTAACGAGGCCCCGATTCGGGATATCTGGGACGGGACTCGGGCCTGCCTGGCGGAACATGAAAACAAAACAATAAACTCCGCCCCTCCCCCTCTTCCAAAACAAAAACAAAAACTCAAGGCGATGCTGCTGTGGCCGACGGCAGCCCCAGCCCAGACTCTGCCTGTAAGAAAAGAAAACCGGACGGAGCTCGGGTTCCTGAGACCCCGGCTGCCGGGGTCCCGGCGAGGCGGCCGGGGTCGCGCGGTCGTGCGGTCTTGCGGCCGCGCGGCGCGGGCAGGGCCGGGCGCGGCGCTCGGGGACTTTCACCTGCTCGGCGGGCCGCGCGGGCGCGGGGCGGGCCCGGCGGCGGGCGGGGCCTCGGGAGGCGGGAGGAGCCGTCCCGGGCCCGCCCCGCAGGAGGAGCCGCGGGCTGGCGGCGGATCCGGCGTCTCCGTGACAGGCACCCCGCTCCGCCGCCGCCGCCGCCTTTTCTTCCTCGTCCCGGGCCGTCCGCCGCACCGCTCCGGGGCCGGCGCCGCGCCCAGGCTCGCCTCGGGCCGCGCGCCCGCCGCTCCCTTCCCCGGGCCGGGGCGCCGCGCTCCCGCCCCCGCTGCCGCCTCCTCCCCCGCCGCCTCCTCGCCGGCAGGAGTCGCGCGGCCACAGCGCCCTCGCGTCGCCCGCACCCGCGCCGCCAGCCGCCGCTCGGCCCTCGGCACCGCTCCGGCCCCGGTCCCCTTCCCCGCCCCCGGCCGCCTCGCCGCCAGGGCGCCCCCAGCCCGCAGCGCGTCGCTGCGCCCGGCTCCCGGCTCCTCTCCCCGGGGTCTCGCCAGCCCCTTCCTGCAGCCGCCGCCGCCTCTGGAGGAGCGGGTGCACCGCGGGTCACCATGCCCAGCAAAACCAAGTACAACCTTGTGGACGATGGACACGACCTGCGGATCCCTTTGCACAACGAGGACGCCTTCCAGCACGGCATCTGCTTCGAGGCCAAGGTGAGGGGGCCACGGGGAGGGAACTGCCGAGGGGGGGGGCATGTCTGTGTGGATGGGATGCACAGCCACCCTGGACCCAGAGCTGGGGGGTCAGGCTGATGTGGGGGCCTTCTTGTTAGGCACGGCGACTCTCCCTTCTCAGTATATGACTCCGCGGGCTCCTGTCCAGAACTGCTAAAGAGCAACTGCAAAGTTTGAGCGGTATTGCTTCACCCCCCTCTCCCACCTGCAGACTCCCCGCCCTTATCGGCCCTTATCCGCGTAGGACTGGATTGAGTTACTTCCCCGATTACCCCTCCTGAGCAGGAGAAGCCGGGGAGTGAGCGCAGCCTGGACACCTGGTCCTTTGGAATCGGTATAAGGAAGCTCTGGTGTTACTTACCTGCCGGGTTCCCGTGGGAGAGGTGCTTTCAGGAAGGTCTTTTAAAAGGGGAATGCCTACTTCCTAAGTACTGAGGAAAAGAATACAGGCTGCTTTTTTTTTTTAAGACTCCAGGTAACCGGGTTGGGTTCAAATATCAGAGTCACTTCCTAAATGCCTAATTTGCCACTACTCTTTTGTATACCAGTCATTCAAGTGGAGGGAGGGAGTGAAAGCTGCCCGTTTGCTCGCTTTGTGGCCTAATCTTAAGTTTCAGCATCTAGTAGGGAACTGTTAGTGAAGAATTTAGCAGAGATGACGGGAATTTTCAGCGCTGAGGCCAGAGGTCCACGTCCATCCTTGGGGACAGGGCGGGGCAGAAGCCGCTGTACTGCACCATCAGGTGTGAAAAAGGCTGACCTCCTGTGAAGCACTTCCCTGAGTGAGGAGTTTTGGTCTGTGAAACTGCAGTGGCAGTTCCCATTGCCCATCACCAGGAAAGGCTGCTTTTCCATGGAAAAGTGTTTCTGTTCTCCCTTCAAGCCACTTGACCTCCTCCTCTGCAACTCACAGTACCTACAATGTGGCCATCAGGGAAAGAAAGTATTGCCCCTCCAGGTAGGTTGGGTCCTGCTGGTTTTGAGCCCATAGTACTTTTGATGTGGAGACAGTTTTCCTCTTTGTTCCCTTTCATGATGGTGTTAGCATGTCACGAAAGGATGATTCCATCAGGTGTCTGTTTCCTTCAAGTCACACAACATCCTTTGAGTGTCTGATATGTACCCAATGCGGTTAGTTATCTTTAGATTTTTTTTCCTTCTCATGCAGATGTTTGAGCTGGTGAAGCTTTCTCCCCCCTTCAGGAATAACCTTCTCCCAAGCATATCTGCTACAGCTAGGAGACACCCCCTCCTCCCTTAGACATCTTGCCATGCTGTGGAATGCAGAGCTGAATGACTGGGTATTGCTGAGACCAAGTGGGGCTGCAGCCAAGGTCTTATCTCCCTTCTCTCGTCTCTCAGAATAGATCTGGTTGGTCTAAGAAGGGAAGTTTGGGTTAATTTTTGTCCAGGCCTGTTGATTTGGTGAACAGGTTTTTAGTTTTAAAGTATGAGTTTTCATCATGGTCATGATTTAATTTTCTTGGACGTACATGAACTGGGAAATTGGCTTTTGTCGTTTTTGGTTCACTGGTGCCCAGTTTTGCAAGAATGAGGGTAAGAAGAGAGATCAGATTTAAAGTGTTTTTAAGGCTTTTTATTATCTGCATTTTTTTTCAAAAACCTAGTGTGCATAAGAATCACCAGGTGAGGGAATTAGAAAGTTTGCTTCTTGCCACGCCTTGATTCTAATTGGATACATCTTGGGGGAGCCCAGGACTCTGTACCTTTAAGGGGTATTCAAGGTGGTTTAATGCAGATGATTGTGATCAGACTGAGAACTATTAGGCTTGAGGCTTGCCTCCAGTTTGCTGGATCTTACGCTCCCTTTTCCAGTACAGAACATGCCGTTTCTTTTCTAAGCAAATGTCTGGGGGCTGTGGGATGTAGTTCCTATAGTAACGTTTCTGGCTTTGCAGACAGTGGTGGTCAGTAAGAGGAAGGGGGCTACAGTTTGTCCAAGCTGTGTTCCCTGTGTAAATCTGAGACATAGGGGACCAAGGTTCGGTGGAGGAGAAAGGACAGACATAGAGGAAGGGAGTGGTGAGGCTCACGTTGAAGACTAGGTCCTAATCCTAGCTCATTGTCCTTGATGCTGCACACTGGAACATTCACACACCACGAGGTCAGCCAGGACCCGAGCAGAGGTGGAAGCAAAAGCTTTTCTGTCCCATGTGCACCCCGCAAGTGCCTTCTCTGGCTGTTTTCCATAAGCATATCCCTACCTAGTGGTATCTGCACAACTGCTCTGGGACTTCAGGGTTAAATCCACGCTCCACTCTTCCCTTGTTTTGGAAGAGTACAGGCTGAGAAATGCAATTATATTATTGTTGCCTTGTCAGATATCCTTGAAAAATGATCGCATGTCTTTCTCTCCCAAGGGCTGGCAGTTTTTCAGAATCAACATTGGATGGAGTGATTCTTTGGATGTATGCCGGTTGCTCTCAGGGTTCTGCAGAGATTGAAAGGTTTAGGGTTAGGATAGAAGGACATCTGGGTGGCAGAGGTTCTGTGCACTTAAAAAAACTTGTTTAATTATCAAGTGAAACCCTAGATATTTTCACCTGCCTGCAGTACTACTTCTAATTCTCACTGCTTCCCTAGGAGATGGTTCTCCTGCATCTGTTTTATAAGCTAGAATATAGGTTCAGAGATATTGTTGCCTGCTTTCATGGTCACAGCTGTGTATGACAAGTCAGGATTTAAACCTGGGGCTTTGACTTCAGACTCCCAAATCCATTGCTTATTAATTCAATGATTTTTATAGAGTATTGGCTCTATCTGGGCAGTCGTTTGGTTCACAGCTCTCTTAGGTTGCTGGCCTCTAGGACTCTGATGTAGGAAATTATTCTAATTTTTAATGCTTGGCTGTTCCTGGATTTCCCCTGGGGCTGAGAGATGCTTGTAAGGGATACCTGCTCTCTGTGTTCAGCATGGGCACCTGACTCAGTGGTGCTGGTAGGTGGGTGGTCAAATCCCACGTAGCTTGAGAGCTTGTGGCTTCCTAGAGCTTGCCTCTCCATCTCCCAGTCCACCTTCCTGGTGGTCAGTGCTGTCAACTGACTGTCTCTGCTTGCTTGGCAAGAAAAGACTTCTACTTCTAATGGTGCAAAGGATAATAAGGGTATCAATATAGTTATGTCTTACATTTGTAAGTACTTTTTTCCCCCTGTAGGTAATTTTTGATTTGCATGGGACTTTCACATACAAAGACTTTTCCTCTTATAGAAACAGGAACGTTAGTGTTATTTCCATTTCTGTTGAAAGAAACTGGGGATCAGAGAGATTAATTTGTCCAGAACTGATAAGTGTTGGTTAATTATATTTATTGAGCACTTACTATGTGACATGCATTGTTCTAGCTGCTCACACATTTAATCCTTATACTCCTGGTCCATGGTTCTTTTACTTCCTCCAAAGGCTCATTTGATCCTGAAGTAGTTGTTCTCTCTGTATTCTCAGCATTCGTTACCTAGACTGTTTGCTGATACTTGCATGTATGGTGCAGACAGTCAGAATTGGAAAGCATTTTCTTTTTTTTTTTTTTTTTTTTTGAGTTGGTGTCTCACTCTGTCGCCCAGACTGGAGTGCAGTGGCCGCTCCCGGCCACCGCAGCCTCGACCCGCTGGGCTCCCGCGATCCTTCCGCCTCAGCCTTACAAGTAGCCGGAATTACAGGCATGTGCTACCACGCCCGGCTAATTTTTTATTTATTGTAGAGATGAGGTCTCACCAAGTTGCCCGGGCAGGTCTCGAACCCACGGGCTCAGGCAGTCCACTCACCTCAGTCTCCCAAGGAGCGGGATTACAGGCTGAGCCACCGAGCCCGGCTGGAAAGCATTTTCTTTCTTTTTTTTTTTTTTGAGTTGGAGTCTCACTCTGTCGCCCAGACTGGAGTGCAATGGCCGCTCTTGGCCACCGCAGCCTCCACCTACTGGGTTCTGGCGATCCTTCCGCCTCAGCCTTCCAAGTAGCTGGAACTATATGCGAGTGCTACCATGCCCGGCTAATTTTTTGATTTATTGTAGAGATGAGGTCTCACCAAGTTGCCCAGGTGGGTCTCGAACCTGCGGGCTCAGGCAATTCACTCACCTCAGCCTCCCAAAGCGCAGGATTACAGGCTGAGCCACCGAGCCCGGCTTGGAAAGCATTTTCATTCAACCTCCTCATTGTACAGATGAGGAAATTGAGGTCTCAAGGGGAAGTCATTGACCCAAGGTCACGTAGCCAGAGAACAACAGAACCAGGACTAATCTCTGGTTTCCTGGCTTAAAAATGGGTTTCAGTCATCTATCGCTTCAAAATGAACTACGTCAAGACTCAGTGGCTTGAAACAATGGTTGTTTAATTTACTCATGAATCGTGTATTTGGAATTCAGGCAGGGCTTGGCTGGGCTGTTCTTGTGTTGCATGTGGTGTTGGCTGGATCATTCACTTGACTGCATTCATCTATGGCTGGGCGTGGGGGGAGGTTCCAGAAGTCTTTGCTTCTATGGCTGGTGCTGTGGTGGTCCACCACATGGTGGTTCTCTCCACTGGCTAGTTTGAATTTCCTCACAGCATAGTGGCCCTTTTGTTTGGCAGCTGGCTTTCAAGAGGGAGTGTTCCAAGCAGGAAAGCAGAAGCTCTTAAGATCTGGCCTTTCAAGTTACACAAGGTCACTTCTGCTGCCTTTTGTTGGTCAAAACAGGCTATAGGGGAAGAGAAATACACTCGACTTTTTGATGGGGAATGTCAAGTCGCACTACAAGATTGCACATGGGATGAGAGATATTGTTGAAGCTGTCTTTGAATCACAGTCTATTACAGAATTCTGTATTCGCTTCTCTTTGTATATATCTTTTCCAGTGATATGGAACGTCCTTTAAGGACCTTGTCTCATGCTACTGTGTATGTCCCTCCTTCAGGCCGCCAACATCAGGTACATACATAGTCGGCAGTAAAAAATTGTCAAGTGGAAGAAATGACCAATTGTGGAAAGTCTGAAGGCAGTAAATATATTGTCATTGCTGGGTGATGTTACCGTTTGGGAGCACTTGGTCAGATTCGAGCTGACTTCTCTGGTTAAATGCTAAATGGTTTCACTGGTTGATGGTTTCCTTGATGTAAATTCAAGAGATTCCAACAATCCCAGCAGGATGCCGCTTGAACACACTGTCATGTGGTCTTCCAGACGGGGATGCTGTATATATTTGCTCACCATAAAAGGGGTATCCCTGACTCCCCTAAGCTTGTGGGTCTGGTATAGAGCTCTCAGGACCCACTCCACCATATCTTGGGTGTCTGTGGTCCCTCTCTTTCCTCCCTCTGCCTACAATAAGGGTCCTGTGTTTCAGGGTTCTAGACCAGCAGCAATTCAGATGAAGAACCTGATGTATTCCCTCATGTCATCATTAAAGAGGAGATGTATCTCTCTTATGTATTTGTCCAGTTGCTCTTAAAATCCATTGTTATCTTTTGCCCAGACCACTTTCGGGGGACAGTGATATAGCATTGCTTTGAAATGGTACCTGTTTTGATTTGCCCTTACGTTGATCTCAGGTGTCCCTCCACAGCTGGTGTCTTGGGATTTGAGGGACAAGACTATTTCCACCTTGGCTATACATTTCATGTTTTAGTGGTCAAAATCATGCAGGCGGCCAGGCATGGTAACTCACATCTGCAATGCTAGCACTTTGGGAGGCTGAAGTGAGAGGAGTTCAAGACCAACCTGGGCAACATAGCAAGACCTTGTCTCTACAAAAAATAAAAATTAACCAGGCGTGCATGTGCCTGTAGTCCCAGCTACACAGGGGCCTGAGGGCAGGAGGATCACTGGAGCCCAGGAGATCAAGGCTGTGGTGATCATGCCACTGCACTCCAGCCTGGGCAACAGAGTGAGACCCTGGCTCAAAAAAAAAATTCACGCAGCCACAGATAATCATGACCTTTGCCAGTTATCTGTATCCTGGACACTAATCAGACTCAACTCACTGTTGATTATCGCTTACTCATGATGTTGCTACAGCCAAGACCTCAAACTTTCAGAATGCTTTCTTGGGCTATAATTACTTGCCTTCTTCTTACATCTTTGTTGCCTTGAGGCTGCTCTTAGTTCCCCAGTGACATTTTGACTGTCCTTGTCCTGTCCCTCCTTCTCTGCCAGCAGCCTGGGACCATGCCCGTGGCCCTTCCTCTCCTCCTACCTGCCTGCACATTCCTTCTTTCTTCCTGATTTTGGAAAAATAACTTCCTCCTTCCCTCCTTTCTAATAGCTTTATAGATATATAATTCACATATCATACAATTTACCCATTTAAAATGTATAATTCAGTGATTTTTAAAATGTATCACAGATGTGTACTATCATCACAACAATTTTTGAACATTTCTATCACCTTAAAAAGAAGCACTATACAGCATTTCAAGGTTCATCTATGTCATTTCAAGTTTCATCCGTGTTAGCATGTATCAGTACTTCATACATTTTTATGACTGAGTAATAGTTCATTGTGTGGACATACCAGATTTTGTTTGTTCATTCATCAGTTGATGCACATTTGGGTTGTTTCCATTTTTTGGTTATAAACAATGCTATATACATTGGTGTACATGTTTTTGTGCGGACACGTTTTTCTTTCTCCAGGGTAGGGTAAGTAGGAGTGAAATTGCTGGCTCCTATAGTAACTGTGTTTAACCATTTGTGGAACTTTCATTTTACCTTTTTATAGCAGTGTTAGGGTTCGAATTTCTCCATGTCCTCACCAACACTTGTTATGTAACTTTCTGATTCTAGCTGTCTTCGTGGTGGATGTGAAGTGGTATCTCATTGTGGTTTTTTTTTGTTGTTTTTTTTTTAGTGTTTGTTTTTTGTTTTTGAGTCGGAATCTCACTCTGTTGCCCAGGCTGGAGTGCAGGCGCATGCTCACTCGTGTAGCTGCTTCGGCCTCAATCTGCTGGGCTCAAGTGGTCCTTCTGCCTCAGCCTTCCAAGTGGCTGGAGCTACAGGTGTGTGCCACATTGCCTGGCTAATTTTTTGATTTATTGTAGAGACAAGGCCTTAGTTGGTTTTGAACCCATGGGTTCAGGCAATCCTCTCAGCTCTGCCTCCCAAAGTGCTGGGTTTACAGGCATGAGCCACTGCACCCAGCCTTGTTGTGCTTTTGATTTGTATTTCCCTGTTGAGTAATGATATAGACTCTATACAAGCATCTTTTTAATCCCCTAGCAAGCAGGCTCAGAGAGAGAGAAAAAAGAACACATTTTAATGTGCTGTTTGACCATTTGTATATTTTCTTTGGAGAAATGTCTGTTTGGATCCTTTGCCCATTTAAAAGCCGGATTATCTTTTTGCTACTGAGTTATAAGAGTTCTTAGTATATACATCCCTTATATATAGTCGCAAGCATTTTCACCTAGTCTGTGGATGGTTTCTTCACTTTCTTGGTATTGTCCTTTGAAACACAAAGGTTTTGCATTTTTATGAAGTTCAGTGTTTTTCTTTTAAAGATCCATCTGCACTCCATCCCCTGCTAGTGGGCCCTTGTCCTATTAATTATCCCCTTCACTCCCCACGTTGACCTTGACACTGGTTCACTCCTCTCTGCTCAAGAACTTGCTGTGGCCTTCCCTACATGAAAAAATATCTTCTGTCTGTCTCTTTCTTTAATTAACGTGTTGTCTTTTTTCTTCCTTTCGCAGCAAAGCCTTGTGAGAGAGTATTCCACCCTCTGCAGTTTCTCAGTATTCATTCTGTCCCTAGCCATGCCCTTCTGACTTCTGTCCTGGCTACTGATGGAAATTGTTCTACTGCCACCCTTCTCGGTCCTCATCCTTTTTTATTTTTCTTCATGAGCAGCCTGTCCTTGTCCTCATGGAATGCCCTATTGGGCTCTCCATGCCCGCTCCCGGTCAGCCGGCCCCCTCCCCTCTGACCGAGCCTGCTCTGCTTCTTTGCTGGCTGCTCTTCCTCCTCCCTTTGACCTCTCTTGTGAGTGCTCCTTTCCCTCTCCCTTGCACTCCATCCTCTCTGGCCTCTTTTGTTGTGCATTATGGCTTCAGTCTAACCCAGCTTCTGGATCTCTAACTCCAGACCAGACTCTAGATCTTGATTCCCAGTTTCCTGCTGGTCACCTGTAGCTGAATGTGTTGCTGACCCATTACTCAACAAACAGGAAATCAAATCCCTCTTCTGGCTTTATCCTCCTTTTAATGGTTCCACCATCGCCTCAGGTACCTAGGCCTGATGTTTTGAAGTATTCTTTGAATTCTTTAACCACCGATCTGATCTTTGAATTCTTTCATTTAACAGGATGTTTACTGGGCACCTGTGGTGGCCAGACTCTTCTCTCCCGTATCCCACATCAGGTCAGTTGCCAGATCCTTTTGAATGTTCTCACTGTGTTCCATCTCTCTCACCTCAGGCTGGTTCAGATGCTCCTCACCTCTCTTATCAGGGCTGTCTGTAGCCCTCTGGAGGCCTCCAGTGTTTTCTGATCCCCCTCACCCTGTGAACTTTTGCCCTATTAATTTTCCCGAAATGTAGTTATCCTCCCACTAAAAGACATGAAAAGTTTCCAAGCCTACTATATTAGAACCAAAGTTCTTAGCATAATATTCAAGGCTCTGTTTTTGAACAATTACCTTTAGTCACCCTGTGCTTCAATCCAACTGGAGTACTCACTGTTCTCTAAACCCTTCCTGCAATTTACCACCCAGCTCACATGTCACTCAGTGAAGCTGCCTGCCACTGTCTGATTTTCATCTCTATGTGGTCATTGTCAGAGTCCGTGTTACTCTGCCCCCTTGTGTCTTCTGCAGCATCGAGTGCTGTGCCTTGAGCATAGAAAATTTATTTTAAATGAATAAGACACCACTTCACACAATGCCAGCCCCACATCACACAGTGCCACTTCTGAGTGCTGAATAAGTGTTTTTTCCTGAATTAAATGAAATTCCGGTGATGGATGTCCAGTGGAATTAGGATCTGAGTATAGAGCATATGGCCAGTTTCAGGTGTAATTGTAATTTATGTAAAAAACATATTTTCAACTTGTGTTCTTATCAATAAATTGATACCTTTATTTCTAATTCATTATTTTCTTCAGTTTGATATTTTGTAATTTTTATGTCATGAATTTGGTTGGCAGCACAGGATAGCATAGATTCAGGAACCAAACCGTGTTTGGAGTCAAATTCTGGTTCTATCCCTTACTTGCTATGTGATCTCATGTGAATTGCTCAACATCTCTCCTTTGGCATTCTCACCTGTGAAAAGAGGATACAAGTAGCATGAACTTCATAGGAATAATGAGAAGATTAAATGACTTTTATATGTAAATTGCGTAGCATAGTGCTTGGCATAGAGTTGGCTGCTATTTTTATTATTGTTGTTATAAGTTTAAGTTTCATCTGTGTATGGTTTTAATCTACAAAATATTCATACACTCTGTTCTTTTATAAGTCAGAGACTTAGTAATATATTATCTTCATTTTAGATGCCTTCTTAAAAAATCTAGCTGCAGCTACTCTGATTCCTGAAGTTGCAGATCAGACAGGATGAGTACTTTATGGGCTTAAAATAGCTGTCAGCCTCCTTGTGATGGAATAAAAAGGGGTTAACTAGTTTCTGGTGCATACCCCTGTCACATTTGTTCCAGCCTTTTAATCCTTGTTAGTATTAAAAGTCACAGAATCTTAAGTTGGTAGGTTGTCTCTCTTCACTTGTCTTTCTCTGAATTTCTTGGATAAATATTTCTTTAAGCAGAGGTAATCCAAGCAGAAGGAATCTTGCATCATGGGATTAATTAATACCTTGTAATGCTTACATTTCCCTTTTCAGTTTTTATATTCAGCTTCATGTTTCCTTTTGAGCACTGGAGCAGCTGGCTTTAAAAGTTACTTAAAATGGCCCTTCCAGCAAGTTTCATGCCCATAGAGTGCCGGAACACTTAAGAATCCCCTATTCCTCTCCCCCTGTGTGTAACCCCATTGGATTTTGGCAGCGAGTGTCCTATACCCTTATGGACCATCCGCGAGAACTGAGGACAGTGACTGCCTCCATTTATTCTTCAAAAATTTCTTCTTATGATTTATTTTATCAATGTGAATGTGTAACTTTTGCAATAAAACCTGGAAATCCATTTGGAGCATAATTTTTTAAAAATTTATTTTTATTGCACCTCCATTTATTCTTGAAGCTACAGTGGTTTCCATTGGGGAAACTTGTTTAAATGAGCAACCTTGAGTGTTGAATGAAACCCAGGAATCCCTATGGAGGGGCTTTTGGGAGTAAGAGGATGACCAGGAAGGGGGCCCTTGCTACCCAGTGCACCATGTATTCAGAAGTTCTGAACTCTGTGAGCGCATGTGTGTGCACGTGTGTGCGTTTGTCTGTGTGTGTTGGGAAGAGAGAAGGGAAACAGGGAGGGAGAATGAGAGAGAAGTGCTGTTCGCATGCTGGCAGAATGATCATGCATCCCATGTTCTGTGCTGCTCTTCCCTGCTAGTTCTATATGTGCATCCTCATACAAGCCTCTCAAGGGCCAGGGAGACTCCTTACATACCTGCCTTGAGCTGGCCGCATCTTGGAATGCTGACATTATAATCACTGTCATTTAAAAAAGTGCTTACTTTGTTCCAGGCACCATGCCAAACTCTTTCTACGAAACAACTAATTGAATCCTCCCAATAACTATGTGAGTTAAGGTACTCCCATTATCCGAGTTTTACATATGGGGAAGCCAGGGCACAGAGAGGCAGAGTAACTTGCTCATGGTCTACAGGCCCATACTTAGTAATGAATAGATCCTGGAGTCAAACCCTGACAGTCTGGCTCAGGGTATCTACTCTTTAACTCCTGTGCTATATAGCTCTAAGAATACCAAGAGCTAATGTTTATCATGTTCCATGCATTGTTCTAAATATTTTGCATACATTAACTAATTTAGTCTTTACAGTGGCTCCATGAGGGTCGGCATTATTGCTCCAATTTTGTAGATGAGGATACCGAGACATCTTCTTAGGTTGGATTGAATGGGCAAATGGCCTGTTAAAGGTGGTGGTCTTAGTTCTTCCCGATGAGGCTATGTCTGTGACTTGGGCACTGGTCTGCTGCTCTGTGCCAATGGGTGATGGGCCACCTCAAAAGATCCTTCTGGATCATGTTGATGGTGTCTAGATACAGAAATCAGGCATTAGTAAGTGGAAATGTTGGAGAACTGGCAGAGAGGAGCTTTGGGAGGCCCTTCCTTCCTGGAAAGTGTTTTTCTTAGCTAGGCTCTTGCCTGTGCTCTTCCTGTCCAACGGTGGCATTCCAGCCCCTGCAACATCCACATCCTCTTCCTTGCCTTTCCCAGCTCTATTTCTTAGTACTAATTCTTTCCACCGAGAGGCCTCAGCGTCCCTCCAGGATAGTACAAATGCTGAAGTTTTTGCACCTCAGCCTACAAATACATGATGCAAAAACTTCTTAGTTGTGTCCCCTTTTTTTTCTATCTTGACTATAAAGTCTTCTCTTTCTGTTTTGGTCTCTTTGGATGGGAAGAGGCACTCATGTGGAAGCATTTTATTTTTCTGCCAAGAGGAAGATTAATGTCTCCTGTGGGCCAAGTGACGGGTAACATATTATCTTGTTCCCATGCTATTACCCATAAACACACATAACCTCAACCATAACTACATTTTCAAATTGGCTCTTCAGTGTGTGTAGATTTCTTAAATTTGGCAACCTAGGTAAAATAAATTATATTCTGGGCACCCATGTTCAAAGTATGATTGAAATTTTACCTCCTTCTTCAAGGTCACTTAAATGCAGTTCTTTCCTTCAGATCAAGGGTTTTGCAACTTCCACACATGAAGGGAATCACCTACAAATTTCTTTGATTAATTACAGCAGGTGTTCTCAGTCTTTGGAGTATATCAGAATCACCTGAAAACTAATAAAAAATACAGGGGCCCAAGCTTGTTGAAGTAGCATAGGGCCCAATCTCTGTGACTTTACCAAGTTTTCCAGGTGATTCTGATAGACACTTTAGTTTGAGAACTGTGGCATTAGAATGCTGGTTCTCAAACTTGACTGCTCATTGGAATCTCTGGGGATTTGTAAAAATAAGCAAACAAAACTGATGTCTCATAGTGATTTTGATTCAGTTAGTATGGGGTGCAGCTTGGGCATTGTGTTTTTTCAATCTTTAATTTCTTTGCTGAGACTTTTTATTTTTTCAAGCATGTTTATAATTGCTTGTTGAAGCCTTCTTATGAGGACAGCTTTAAGAGCCTTGTCAGGTAATTCTAATATATCTGTCATCTTGGTATTGGCATCTATTGATTGTCTTTTCTCATTCATGTTGAGGTTTTCCTGGTTCTTGGAATGATAAAAAACATGACTTTTTATTGAAACCTGAACCTTTTAGGGTATTATGTTATACCACTATTTAAATCTTCTGTTTTAGTGGAATTCCTCTGCTAAGGTGCTGGCAGGGGGAGTGGAGGGAAACACTGGATCATTATTGTCAGGTGGGGGTAGAAGTCTAGGTTATTCACTAGGCCTTAGCTGGTGCCGTTCTGGTTGGAAGGGGCAGAGATGCCTCATCACTGTTTCCTACATGACCAGCACTGACACTGTGGCCTTATTACCACTGGGTCATGGTGAGAGTTCAGGCGCTCTCCTAGGCCTCTTCTGACACCCCAGCAAGGAGTGGAAGGAGACCTTGTTATTGCCAGGTGGAGTGGATGTCCCAACTTCCCATTTGACCTTCTCTGACAACACTAGGAGGGAGGTAAGGTTGGAGCGTCTTATTACAGCCTTGTGAGGTCAGAAGTCTAGGTTCCCCATATGGTTGGTAGGGTTGGGGCCAGAGTTTCTTCTCTGGTGTTTGTCTGGAGTGGAGATATTATTGTCTAAAATATTTTTTGTCATGCTCTGCTGCCCCTTTAGTGGTCCTTTGGTTAGAGAAGGCAGGCTTTCCTGGGACCGTCCTGTTTTTATTTGTTGTCTATTGGTGTTTCTAGGTCTTTGGCTTCTCCAGCAACCAGCCTTGGAGAATGTGAAGCAAAAAGAAAACTCAGGGAGTTGCCATGCTGTTCCCTAGGTGTTGAGGTTCCTAGCTGGTCTGCCCACTTCTCTCTTTCAGACTTTTTTTTGCTTATTTTATGTACGCTGTCTGGAGTTTTGGGTTGTACTTGAGAGGAATAGGCAAAAGTTTATCTATTCCATCTTTCTGGAAGTGGGAGTTCCCCACATTGGGAGTTTTTCAAAGTTCCCCAGATGATTCTAATCAAATCATGCAGCCAAATTTGAGAGTCACAGGGTGAAAGCATTGCAGCAGGTAGAGGAAATTTTGGGGGAAAGAACAAGAGGATTTGGTGTCCACTACAAGAGATGGCCTTTATGAGTCACTGTGTACTCCCTCACAAATTATTTATTTCACTTATATCCACTTTCCTCCCATGGGTTTCTTGCATTCTCTTTAGATTTTTTTCTCCATATGGTTCTTTCTGAGTCTGATCCTGTAACCTGAATGTGCATTCTTAAATTCAGATATAGAAATGAATCCAGTCACATAGAAGGTATTTATTGTGCATCTACTATGTTTAGGGCACAATGTTTCATGTTGAAGATCATAGAGAGATGAGACAAGATGGTGATGTGAAGAAAATTAGCCTAGCTGGGATGATACTGACACAGAAAGATAGGCACATCGTGTTATTATGTATTGAATATGTACTATGTACTGTTCATTCTGCTAGGTGTTTTGTAAACTTTCTGATTTAGTCCTTTCAACTAGGCTGCAAGATGGATGTTTCCTGTTTTATAGTTGTGGTGTCTCTATCAAGTGATGTATCCAAGTTTACTTTATATCCAATTCTGGGACAAAATCAGACTTTGGTGCTGAAATGAGGCCTAGCTTTCCACACACAAAGATGTTCTATGGAGCTTTCTTCTAGAGAACATATTCATGGGGTGCTACCGTGATGGGTGGAGCTCATTCATCTGTATTCTTTCCCAGACCGCGGACAATTTTTTGGAGGCAGCTGTTGTTGGTGGCTTAGTCTGTGTCTTTGGAATGGGGTATTGCAGGGGTTTTAAATGATGTTTCTTGAAGTTTAAAAATATCTGTAGCAGCTTTGTGGAGAGCAAGTCAAAAGGGCAATAATTGACCTGGAGAGAGTGTCTAGAAAGCTCATCCTGCATTTCAGTGAGAGATGGTAGTGACTGGAACTAGGGTCCTCTTCCATTCTGGAGTTGCCAAGGGATATAAGGCATGCTTCTTTAGTTTGAGGCGACTGCATGTATAAGAAGGGGAGGGGCATCTCTCTAGCTAACTCAGAGGGAGGGGTGGGTCCTATGGTGTGTGAGTGGGGGAGAAGAGGGCTTATATACAGTTCTATAGGGTCTTTTTTTTGTTTGTTTGTTTGTTTTGTTTTTTGAATTGGAGTCTCACTCTGTCACCCAGACTGGAGTGCAGTGGCACGCTCCCAGCCACTGCAGCCTCAACCTACTGGGCTCCGGTGATCCTTCCGCCTCAGCCTTCCAAGTAGCTGGAACTACAGGTGTGTGCTACCGTGCCCGGCTAATTTTTTTGATTTATTGTAGAGATGAGGTCACGCCAAGTTGCCCAGGCAGGTCTTGAACCCTCAGGCTCAGGCAACTCACTCACCTCGGCCTCCCAAGGCACGGGATTACAGGCTGAGCCACAGAGCCCGGCCTTTTTTTTTTTTTTTTTTTTTTAAGGGCGAAGAAGAAAAGAAAACTATAGATAAAGAAGAAATAACAAAGGGGTAGGAAGACCTACCCAAGGAGGTTTTAAATGCCAGGCTTGAGAGATGTGACTTAATGTTGTCAACAGGGAACAGGAATGTGTGTTTATAAGGAATGATATATGTACTGAGTCTCGTATTAGAAAGAGGAAGTGGGTAAGAGCTGTTGTAGAATTAGAAGAGAACACTGAGGACTAAGTACCAAAGTTCATCCCGAACTAGGATGGCTGTGGTGTGGATGGAAATGAAGGGATGGATGTGAGAGAAATGACAAAACCTTGATATAGCAACAGGGATTGTGATCTTAGGGACAGTCTGAATTTGGGAAGGAGAAAAGATACAGACTTAAATCACCTTTACTTCCGAGGAATGTACATCCAAGTGAGTCTTACAACTCACATGATAAAGTTTTAAGCACCATTCATTTGGAGGACACTTTTTTATTTTATTATTTTATTATTTTGAATCAGGGTCTCACTATTGCCCAGGCTGGAGTGTAGTGGCATGCAGCTCAGCCTCCTGAGTTGCTGGGTCTACAGATGCACACCACCATTCCCGGCTAATTTTTTTATTTTTGTTTTTTTGGTAGCAACAAGGTCTTGCTATATTGACTAGGGTGGTCCTGAAATCCTGAGCTCAAGCAGTCCTCCTGCCTCGGCTTCCTAAAGTGCTGGGATTTACAAGTGTGAGCCACCATGCCTAGCCTGAAAGACACTCTAATATCTGGACTGCCTTAGACTGAAAGGTGGTTTAACTTGCCTGTCTTTATATCTCATCCCAAACTGCTCATTGTGGGTCAGGCCATCTGCTACACTGATGTCCTGTATTGAGTTCTCTATCTTTTTAGAGCAGTCCTGACACCTTATACTATCTTATAGTTCAACAAGCTTGATTTTTTTTTTTTTTTTTTTTGAGACAAGGTCTTGCTATGTTGCCCAGGCTGGTCTCGAACTCCTGGACTTAAGCAATTCTCTTGCCTTGGCCTCCGAAAGTGGTAAGATTACAGGCATCAGCCACCGTGCCTGGCCCTGGGCTTGTTATTTGGCTGTTGAGATTTTGCAATCTAAGGCCTATTTAGCTAAGATGGTGAGAATGAAGCTGTGTTTATATGAGCCCCTCTGTGAAAAGACAAAAGGGGCCAGTGGGATGCCAGTAAAGGCTGTAAAAGACTAGACAGTAGATGGTTCACAGTCTCAGCAAGCTGGGAGTAGGAAGTCCCGTCCTGTCCTCCCTCTCGATCTCTTTGTGGAAGTGGCTGAAATACAAGGACTTCAGGCAGGGATTCTATGAGTCACTGGTGATAAATCCATAATGGGTTTCTGAGACTGATTTGATTGAAATATTAGACAGCAACTTCCTTTGTGTCTCAGGTTTTTGTTAATACTTACCTGCAATATAGCAATTATTTCTGTCTTCTGCACTGTCCTCTGCCCTGCCCCCAAGTGGTTCCCCCTTGGCCTGTGAGGTACTTAATAAGTACCATATCTGATTTGCTTTTGAATTTTGAGAACATAGCACAGTGCTGGACACATTATAGGTGTGCTGTGGGTCTTAATTGAACAAATGAATGCATGAAGTTGATGTCATTGAGTGTGTACAGCTTCCCTTTTCACCACATTTACCTGAGTGCGTTGGTCAGGAGTGGAATCCCAGCACAGGTCTTACCTGACGTGGTGATTCTGCTTCCTCAGCCCAATTGTCATCTGAGTCATGTCAGTTGTACTTCACAAAACAGTCTTGTGCAGACAGTGTGGTGTTTAATGACTCCTCCTTCCAGGCCATTCCCTTGGCAATATGGTAAAAATTTTTATGGTATGGCTCTCATTTTTCTTCTTCTAAAGATGAACTAGCTTATGGCCTGAAGCTGGCTTTGTAGTTCAGGCCTACAATGCATACACTGATGCTACGCTCATCTCATGAGGCTTGGCTCATCAAATGCTAGTTTCTCCCCACCTCCCAATGATATATGTGAATTGCTATAGAACCATATGTTTACAATCTTAGTGTTATCTGTGTACTTGTTTGAGCCTGGGCCCCCCAAAGAGGTAGTTGAACTTTTGAATTTCTGCAGCGTCATCAGAGGGCCTTTAGCTGCTTGGTAAAGACACGTAGGGGTGGATGGCCTTCAGCAAGGGATTGGTTTGTTAGAGTGAGGCTGACATTCTTAAATTTCCATAGATATCCAGTGCCTCATGACAGTGATGTCTCTTAGTGATTCTTTATTTCCTCTTTCCGACAGTAGCTTTATGTTGTTTTTTTAAAATATGTCTGAAACACAGGATTGAGGCTGCTGACTCACTCTTCTAAGGGAAAAGTCTTGATGCATCAGGTTTGCCATGTGGGAGGGATGCAGCCACGCCCCCCACCTCTGCATTTAAATTTACATATATATATATATATATATATATATATATACACACACACACATATATATATATATTTTTTTTTTTTAAACTTTACAGGAATCGGTTTACTCTTTATTCAGCAGGAAGGCCAGGGAATAGAGGCCCAGAGACTGGAATGTGGCATGAGAGAGTTCAGGACTGGCTGCAATGCTTTGTTGAATCCACAGCCTTGAACAAGTCACTTTCATCTTTGTGCTCATCTATAAAATAACAGCCGATGTGGAACCTAAATCCTTGGAGGTGATCTTCAAGATCCCTTTAAACTCCAGCACTCCGTGATTCTGTATTTGGTTTTTCCTGTATGTTCTGCGAGCCAACCTCTGTGCCCCAGTGAAGGCACACTCTCATTACTTAATGCCCACATACTGGTTGACAGATCAATTAGAGCAAACAGCCAGAACACAGCAAGACTGTGCAGCGCTCCTTGTACTCCTGGGTTGTGTAAAGTGCCCTCTCTCTTTGAGGTTTGAGAGGAGGAAACCTGTGATCTCTTTCTTCCCTTAGCTGTTCTTCAATATGTTGCTCAAATGTAACTACGTGTAAGCAGGATTTATTCATTACTAAGTCTTATGTTCTCAAATACACCTTTTGCTGGTCTGTGACATAAAACTTTTAAAGTCTTAGTCATCAATTTTGCCCTATTGCAGCCAAAAGAGGAGAGTTTTGAAAAGCAACAGAACCCTACAGGGTCAAATTCTGCATAGAATCAAAGGAGAAAAAAGACCGAGTTATGATCTTAAATTTCGCAGCCATTTAAGACTGAAGAGGCCTATGTGTGAGTGACAGCCCCAGGTGTTACCTGTTTACTCTTGGCCAGGGTCTTGGCCTTAAAAGGTGGCATTGTTGCCCACGTTTCAAGGGCTAACCCTTAATCTTGCTGCTTTAGAAGCCTGATCTCATATTGCAGTGCTTTGCAACCCAGCAGCACCTTAGGCTCACCTGGGGAACTTACAAAATATACCTACCCACTGCCCTTGGGATTCTTAATTCATATATGTAGTCTGGGGTCCCAAGATCATAATTTCAAAAGCTCCCAGGTGATGGTAGTGTGCAGCTAGTAGAACTGCTGATGTACACACAGAATAAGGACATTTGTAACCAGAACTGGGTTATTCCGATTGTCAAACCTGATTTATGAGGCAAGAATGCCCTTTTTAGAGGTTTACAATATGATAGATAATTGAAAGAGTTGCTGGATAGACTTGTAGATGCAAAGCCAGCACTTATCTCCATGGGGGTTAGGAGGGGGACAGATCTTTATTAAAAGGGTGTTTGGGAATGTTTAATGGTAGCAGGCCAAGAGGGTTTGAGGTGTGTACCCACACAGTGATGATGATTTCCTCACTAAAGCCAGAATATTCAAAGCCTGTTGGTCAAAACCCTGCTCCTCCTGGACTATTTGGCTGGATGCTACCAGCCGTATGTACATGTGTATGACTAGGGCTCTAAGAGCATCGCTTCCTTCCCCTTCCTGTGATAACTTGTTTACACTCATGAATGCATACAGTCTGGTAACTGGCATCTCATTTGGGCCTGGGGGATTTTCTCTCTCCCTCTTCTCTGTCTCTCTCCTTTCTCTCCCCGTCCCCCTCCCCTTCATCTTCTACTCCTTGTGTATTACCTGGTATCTTTTTAATGCAAAATGATATTTCAAGACTATAGACATAAGTATATTTGTGAGTTCATCCTGATATTTCCAATTAGAATTCAAGACTAGAAGCCTTTTATATAACTTCTTCTATATTTCATTTGTTCTTTCGTCTACACTGAGATTTCTGGTTTTCGAGTACATAGGGAATGACAAAATCAAATATCCCATAATTACTCACTTGCTTTATCCCACAATACACAACCAGTAGTTTCAGAATAATAGTACAGACACCAGCAGCAATTATGATTACTGAAAACAGTCCAGAACCTTTTTTTTGAATATGCTATCCCTATCCTCCACCATTTAAAAAAATGGTTGTATCATATCATTGTGATAGATAGGCTGAATTATGCTCCCTCAAAAGGTATTCATATCTTAATCTCTGGAACCTGTGAATGTTACTTTATGTGACAAAGACATAGCACATGTGATTCAGTTAAGAATCTTAAGATGGGGAGATTATCCTGGATTAGCTGGGTGGGCCTTTAATATAGTCACAATTGTCCTTACAAGAGGAGAGCACAGGGAACATACACACAGAAGAGGAAAAGACAGTGTAACCACAGAGGTAGAGATTGGAATGATGTAGCCACAAGCCAAGAAAGGCTGGCAGCCTCCAGCAGCTGTAAGAGGCAAGGAATGGGTTCTCCTCTGGAAGGAGTGCAGCCTGCCAGCAATTTGATCTAGATCAAGTGAGACTGATTTTGGCCTCTGGCCTCTAGAACTATAAAATAATAAATTTCTGTTGTCTTAAGCCACTGACTTTGTCGTAGAAGCCATAATTAACTAATACAACCATATGGCCATTACATTACACATATTTGATATTTCCCTTCTAATCCTCACTTAGTCTTAGTTCTTCAGTAACTGCATATTTAATACCTACTACCGAAACATATATTCATGATCCTGTTAATTTTGGTCATCCCAAGTTTTTCTCTAGTATTCTTAAGAAGGGATCATGGGAACATGATTCCCTGATTTTTTTTTTTTTTTTTCACATTTGTAAACTTTTGTCTGTGCTCTTTGTATGTGAAAGGTCAAAACTGCTGAATGTGAAATCCTTGGTTCACATTTACTTTGCCTTAAGTGTTACTTCATCTCCTTTTGGTAATCTTGTTGTAAATTTGATGATCTAATTTTTCTCTTCCTAATAACTTGTATACTTTTAAAAATTAGATGCCCAAATTATCTTTTTAAAAAGTTTGGTAACTTTACTAGAGTATATGTTGCTATTTATTGTTCTGAGTCAATATTCTCAGGTACACAATGTCTTTTTTCAATATGAGGTTTCAAGTCTTTTTTTTTTTTTTTCAGGAATGTTTCCACAAATTATTGTTTTTAGAATTCTGTTTTTTGCTTTGGTTTTGCTCTTTAGGAACTCTTTTTAATATTCATATGTTCATTCTTCTTCAATATTTGTCACTTTCAAATCCCTTTTATCTCTTTTTAATTAAAAAATGTTCCCAAGTTTCAAGCAGTTTTAGGTTTGTTTTTTCTTGTATTTCTTCTAGTTTAGTTTTCATGTCTAAAATAATTTTCTTTTTTTACTTTCAGCTCTTCAGTTCTGTTACTTTATTTCTGAATTTTTCTAATTCTAATTTATGTTCTTTCATGCTTGCATAATTTAAAATATTTTTAGCTTATTTTAAAATATCTTATATTTTTATCTTTTTAAAAATATATCTTTTTGGCATGCTTTAATTGTTGCATATTTCTAGTGATGTTGTTTTGCTCCTTATTCTCTTCTTTTTTATAGAGATGTTTATGGATTTGACCTTGTTACTTTCCTGTTGTAATTTTTATGCAAACTTAGTTTTCCTGAATTTTAAGAAGGAGGCTTGGTTTGGTAGCTTTTCTAACTTCACAGAGCTCCTCTTCCGTTGTTTTCATGTAGATTTAAAAATATGGTGTCTCTGTTTCTATCTCCCACTTTTATCTGAGCTTCTCTCTGTCCTTTGTCTCTGTTGCCTGTCCTGCTCCATTTTGATTCTCCCAGTGTGGGGTCCTGTCCTGATGAGTCCATTTTGATAGTTCCCACAGGTTGGAGTGCTTCAGACCTCACTGTGGGGCCCCTGCAGCCGCAGACCCAGGTTCAGCTGCAATTCTCCACTTTCCCTTATTGGCTCTTTTGACTTCAGTTTCATTATGTGCCCCATTTCTTCCCTTTGTTTTCTCCCACGTAGACTTCAATATCATGCTGGCTGTTGGTGATATGTCTCTATCTGCTTGTATTTTGGGGCTTGTAAGGATACCTTGTCACCAAATTTTGTTGAATGGTGTCCATGAATTTTTTTTTTAAGATTGGAAAATATAGTTTATTTAGAAAGTAAATTAGAGAGAGAGAGGAGGCTCACCTCCCCAAGGTAGGGAAGGGGCCAAATTTAAGAAAACTCAGCGAAGATAGCAAAAAAAGTGGTGATTAACAAAACAACGGTGTCCATGTGTCTTAAATTTTGCTATTTAGTTATTCTGCTTGTTTTTTTTTTTGGTAGGGATTGTGGAAGGTCCAATAAATATATTGCCACCATTTTTCCAGAGTTGGGATATCATTTTAAATTTTCACTACAATATGGCAAGTTGTTGACTGAGATTTTAAAGCTTTTTCCCCCCATGGAGCAGCAGAAGGTGTAAATATTTGAGAACATAAGACAAGTAATGAATAAATCCTGCTTATGTGTAGTTATCTTTGAACGACATACTGATGAACAGCTAAGGAAAGAAAAGAGATCACAGGTTTCCTCCTCCCACACCTCAACAAGAGAGGGCACTTTATACAACCCAGGAGTACAAGGAGCCCTGTGCAGTCTTGCTGTGTTCCGGCTGTTTGCTCTAATTGATCTGTCAACCAGTATGTGGGCATTAAGTAATCAGGGTGTGCCTTTACTGGGGCACAGAAGTTGGCTTGCAGAACATACGGGAAGAACCAAATACAGAATCACAGAGTGTTGGAGTTTAAAGGGTCTTTGTAGATCACCTTTAGGATTTAGGTTCCATGTCAGCTCTATTATTTTATAGATGAGCACAAAGATGAAAGTGACTTGTTCAAGGCTGTGGATCCAACAAAGGATAGGATTGGCATTGCAGCCAGTCCTGAACTCTCCCATGCCGCATTCCAGTCTCTCAGACCCTGGCCTCCCTGTTGAGTAATGAGTAAACAGACTATTGTAGAGTGAAGAGGCCTTTTGTAGAGTAAATTGACGGGTATTCGTTCTTTTGTTTTAAGAAGTTCAGTGTTTCAGCTAGTGGGTTTACTTAAAAGAGGCACGCATTATTTGGTGTTTGTGTGAAATCATTGAGGGACAGAACAGAGAATTTCATCAGTAGAATCATAGCTCTCTATAGCAGAATCAAGAGCAGGACTCGAAAGCCTGGCTTTGTCAGTTCCATTGAACTTTTCATGCCACCAGGTGATAAATCTGGTGTTTGTGGACATTTCCAAGAAAAGGAAGTGTTTTTCTGAAGGGTTTATGCTATTCATTGAATAATAGTTCATGATTGATTTAATGGATTGACACTTATTTGTTTCAACATATATTCTCTCTCAATGGTCTTTTTGTTTCTTTGGCCAAGAAAATCATGATTCATATTTGTGTACCCAGTGCCTGGTCCATGATTTGTACTCAAGATATATCCATTGAATGAATCTTTTTGGACAAATGAGACAAATATGTGAAAAGATGAAGAAACTCAACTACTGTGCATTGTCGAGTACCAGATTATATGTCACAAATCCTGAGGAGAAGGTGCAGTGTGGGAAGCCTTTTTGGATGAAGTGGGAAGAGGGATTTGAGTAGATATCCCTCTTCTACACTCACCAGTCCAAGGCCCTATTCTTCGGTACCACGAATGAGAGAATACTAATGAAAGTGTGTCTTTTGCCATCAGAGAAAAATGGCTCCTAGAGACAGGTGTCTGGCTGCATCTTTTATTCTCATTCTTCCCTCACCCTATTCCAGATTATTTTCTCTTGCAGTTTCTCAAACACTTTAATTACTGCATTTGATCTTCAGATCCTTTCTTTGAGAAAGTTGTTATTATTTCCACTTTAAGTGAGGGAAGTTAAGTCTTAGCCACTAAATATTACAACATCCCCTAGCTAGAGAAAGGCCTTTAGAGCCCCTGGTTTTATTGCATGCTGTCTCTCAGAGATTGTTCTGATATAAATATCTCCCCTATTTGAGCAGTAGATAAGTGGGAATGTGCTAAAATAAGATGATTATGAAGAATAATTGTATTCATGCAATCAGTAAGTATTTGCTGAATATTATGGCCAGCCAGATACTGTGCTAGGTGTTAGGGATGTAACCTTGAACAAGACAGTGTTGGCTACCAGGTATGGTGTCATGTGAGATTGGTATATCCTGTGGACTTTTCAGAATTAACCAGGCAACAGGTTTGAATAGAGTGCCTTTTCCTGTACAGGTAATATTTTTTTTTTTTTTTTTTTGAGTTGGAGTCTCACTCCATCGCCCAGACTGGAGTGCAGTGGCCGCTCCCGGCCACCGTAGCCTCGACCTGCTGAGCTCCGGCGATCCTTCTACCTCAGCCTTCCAAGTAGCTGGAACTACAGGCGCGCGCTACCACGCCTGGGTAATTTTTGATTTATTGTAGAGATGAGGTCTCGCCAAGTTGC
>CAUYQG010253891.1:0-16407 GCA_963574415.1 Tarsius wallacei
AGTGAGCAAGACATGAATAGACACTTCTCAAAAGAAGATATACAGGCAGCCAACAGATGCATCAAAAAGTGCTCAGCCTCACTCATCATCAGAGAAATGCAAATCAAAACCACACTGAGATACCACCTAACCCCAGTAAGAATGGCCATCATTAATAAACAACAACAGATGCTGGCAAGGATGTGGAGAATGAGGAATGCTTCTACACTGCTGGTGGGAATGCAAACCAGTGCAACTTCTCTGGAAGACAGTGTGGCTATTTCTGAAAGAACTAGAAATTGACCTTCCATATGACCCAGCAATTCCCCTACAGGGAATATACCCGGAGGAACTCAAATCATTCTACAAAAAAGACACCTGCACAAGTATGTTTGTTGCAGCTCTATTCACAATAGCAAAAACATGGAACCAACCATGTTGCCCGTTGAAGCTGGACTGGATTTTTAAAAAATGGTGGTACATATACACAATGGAATATTATGCAGCCATAAAGAAAGACAAACATATGAACTTCACAGCAACTTGGTTGGATTTTGAGTCAATCATACTCAGTGATCTATCACAAAAACAAAGAACAGAGTATCATATATTCTTACTCATAAGTGGATCTTGAACAATTATAATACTATAAGAAAGGGATTGGTAGTAGTGGGAAACTGTCAGGGGAGGGAGGTGGGATTGGCAGTTGAGGGAAACTGCTAGGGGAGGGACATACCTCATCAACAAGGGTACCTGCATAATCAATGTTTGTATACCTAACCCTGAATTGTACCCTGCATCTTTATAATAAATAAATAAATAAAAGCTAAAAAAAAAATCAGCTGGGCGTGGTGGCTCAAGCCTGTAATCCCAGCACTTTGGGAGGCTGAGGTGAGAGGATTGCCTGAGTCAAGGGGTTCGAGACCAGTCTGGACAACTTGGCAAGACCTTGTCTCATCAATAAATAAAAAAATTAGCTGGGTGTAGTGGTGCATGCCTGTGGTTCCAGCTACTTGGAAGGCTGAGGTGGAAGGATCACCTGAGCACAGCAGGTCAAGGCTGCGGGGGCCATGAGTGTGCCACTGCACTTTATCCTGGGCAACCGGAGTAAGACTCCTACTCAAAAAACCAAAAAACAAAAATACCCCATCATTTCTTTTGTGCCATTAAATAACTCCTAGGGGGCCAGGCATGGTGTCATATGCCTGTATTCCCAGCACTTTGGGAGGCTGAGGCTGGAGGATTGCTTGAGTCCAGGAGTTCAAGTCCAGCCTGGGTGACATAGCAACATAATGAGACTCCGACTCTTAGAAACAAAACAAAACAGAAAAACCCAAACACAACTCCTGGATAAGTTTTCTCAAGTATCTCTTTTTCAGTTGCTATTAATTCTGTAAAGAACAATGAAACTGGAGGTCTTCTTTCAGCCTCTTATTTAGACACCAGGGTATAGGTTCAGGAAAGACCACTTTCTTTTCTGACAGGAATGCACCTATGACTGGGAGTGGGGATGGGGGTGGAGTGGAGGAAGCCAGATTTGATTGTTTGAGGTCTAAGGATTCTGACTCACTGGGATCTTGCCACCAACTAGGTCAGGACCAACCTGTAGGTTGTTGGGTCATTATTTTTGTGCCTCACCTCTCCAAGTTTAGGAGGAAAATAACCTCCTCACAAATTTGTTATCATGATCAACTGATATAAAAGTATTTGGAAGTGCTTTATATACTTATTATAATGTGTGAAAACAGTGACGAATAGAAGTGCTACAAAATGTTTATTATTAATAGGAGTGCAAGTCAATATTATGCCTAACTGCCAGGCTCAGTGGCTCAGCCTGTAATCCCGCACCTTGCGAGGCTGAGGTGAGTGGATTGCCTGAGCCCGCGGGTTCGAGACCCACCTGGGCAACTTGGCGAGACCTCATCTCTATAAATAAAATAAATAAATAAATAAAAATAAATAAAAGGCAGGGCACGGGGGCTTACACCTATAATCCCAGTACTTTGAGAAGCTGAGGTGAGAGGATTGCCTGAGCTTATGGGTTCAAGACCAGCCCGGACAACTTGGTGAGACCTCATCTCTGCAATAAATCAAAGAAAAATTAGCTGGCCATGGTGGCTCATGCCTGTAGTTCTAGCTACTTGGAAGGCTGAGGCAGAAGGATCAACTGAACCCAGCAGGTTGAGGCTGCAGCAGCCATGAGCTTGCCACTGCACTCCAGCCTGGGCAACAGAGTGAGATTTCAACTCAAAAAAAAAAAAAAGAAGAAATAAAATAAAATAAAATCAGTACTTCCCAAACTCCTGGCATAAAACTTACTAGAGGTGCATATTTACTGACATCTACTGAATCAGAATTTTCGAGAGAAAATGATTCTTATCCTCAGAGAAGTTTAGTTTACGTAGGACAAGATTAGATTCAAAGAGTGTCAGAATACCAATGCCAATACTCTAAAGTTTCGTATTTGGGGAACATATGAATACAAACAAATCAGTGCATTGCATATGGGTGACATTCTTCAGTGCCAGATCAAATGTCATTCTACAGGTATAAAGCTGGAGCAAAGAAAGTCACTGACATAATTAGGTTGTCACCACATCTGTGCCTTTACTAGTTAACTTGACTAATAACTTCTTACTGTTCATTTTTTTTTTTCATCCAGAGTCATTAACCAAACCAGGTCAGAAAAGGCAATACTTCCTGAAAGAATAACTACAGCTTAATCCTTAATGCTACAGTAAGAAATGAAGCTGGACTCTTCTTTGGGTAAAGGTTGGTGGGAGAAAGTAGAAATGAGGAGTGTAATAGAATCTGAGAAGGTATGGTCAAAATCTGAGTTTAGGGAGGAAAAAGTGGTTTATCTTGTCCCTGAGACAGGTCAATAAATTATTCAAATAGTTAATATACACATTTTGTGAGGAATAGAGTTAGGAGTTTTCTTTATATTTTCAAATAAAATAATTCATTCTGGTGTTTCCTGACTTTGTTGATTTAGTCTTCATTTTTTGAATTTCTTTTTTTTTTTCAGTTGGAGTCTCATTCCATCGCCCAGGCTGGAGGGCAGTGGCATGCTCTCAGCCACTGCAACCTCGAACCCTGGGCACTGGCCATCCTTCCACCTCAGCCTTCCAAGTAGCCTGAACTACAGGCACGTGCTACCATGCCTAGCTAATTTTTTGATTTATTGTAGAGATGAGGTCTCAACATGTTGTCCAGGCTGATCTTGAACCCACGGGCTCAGGCAATCCTCTCCCCTCAGCCTCCCAAAATGTTGGGATTATAGGCTTGAGCCACCACACCTGGCCCATTTTAAAATATCTTTTATAGCTCTAGCCATTTCTTTCCTTTTTCTTTTGAATGACAAGAGTGGCACCATACTCTTTTATTCTTTCTTTTACCTCTTTGACTTACCAAAAATAATACAGCATAAAGTACATCAATCATCTTTATGTTTGTTCTTATTCCTCTTATTCCTCCTCTAATAAGTACTAAGTATAATATTCTGGAGTCATTAGGGAGTGTAAGAGGTGATGAATTGTGTGGAACCTGTGTGAAACCTTATATATTAAGTGTGATGAACTATGCGAAATGTAACAAAACTATAACCTCATATATTAAGTATGCTGAAACTATGTGCTGTGACCTCTCCCCTAAAACTTAGTAATTCTTGGAAACCCTGGAAAGAAAGCTCTACTTGGAAGCCCCAAGTGGCTATGTTAGATAAGTTAACCAGCTTTTTCTGCATCTGTAACCTCCACTGGCAGTGTGTGAGTGTCTTGTGATAAGCCCCTTTCAAATTCTAGCAGGCTTTTCTCTCTTTGAATTGTGGAGGGCAAGCCCCTCTTCTGGTGGGCTTTGTGTTGTTCGAATTTGAATTATAATGGCCTTGTGGATTAGGCGGGCTTTTGCATATTTAAGAAAGGCCCCTGCTGCAGTGTGGGGCCCTTGCCTAGAGACTTGTAAATCTGGTGAGTGGCCCTGGCCAGTCGAACCTGGTTAATAAATCTCTCTCTTGGTAAATTGTGTGTCGGTGCCGTGAATCAAATGCTTGGACCCCACATCACTTTCCTGGAGGCTCTGGCCTCTCTGCCGTAGCCTGTGTCGCCATGTGAGTTGCAGATACCGGAACATCACGGCTAAGACCCTAGAACACTCAGAAGTAGGAAATGGTGAGTGCAAGCCTATGTCCCTAGAGGGGTAGGTGTGGCAGAACTGGGAGCCAGGACACCCCCGTAGCCCTCAATCCGGACCTGCGTCCCTGTCGGGAGCTCAACACCCTCTTCCTGACAACAGCTCTTCTCGGGTCCTAGGGTGGAAAAGACAATGATCAGAGAAAAATCAGGGGACATCAAACAGGAAGTGCCCACATGTAGACACTGCTGTCCACCTGCTGCTTGGCTGAAGCCCATCCCTCTCCCAGAAATCAGAAAGAAAAAATAAAAAGAATGTGTGGCCACAAAAGTGGGGGGAACCCCTTGTCTTCAGATCTGTCCAACAGCCCTGACCTCCAGAGTTTACATGTGTAGAAAAAAGATCAAAGGTCAACTTCTCATTTTGCAACTTGGCCTTGGTCCTGATGGTCAAGCTGTGGCTGTCTGTTTCCTCCTATGGTGTGGGAGGCAGTGGGAATTTAAGCAGCAATCACATGCACACATGTTTACATGCATTTCTGTATAACTCAGCAGTATGTAACAAGAAATCCAACTTTAAATAATGGGAAAAGGAAATCAGTACTTATAGGCTGCCTTTCGTTTGCCAGGTAATATAACCAACCTGTCCCCCTGGAACTGCCTATCTGCACTGGGTGTATGTATGAGTTAGCTGTTGCTGCATAACAACCCACTCCAAAACTTACTAACTGATGGCTGGGCTAGTCAGCCATTTAGGCTAGGCTGGGCTGAGCCATTCACCTGGTCTCAACTGAATTCCTTCAGGCATGTGTGGTCAGCTGCCAGTTAACTATGCGGCTCTGCTTCTGAGGGTAAGCTGGCAGTCAGCTGGGGCACTTTGGTTTTTTCCCCTGTGGTACCTCATCCCACAATAGGCAAATGTGGGCTTGTTCTCATGGAGCTGGCAGGGCTGTCAAAGAAAAAGCAGAAGTATTCAAGACCTTTTGTCCCTAGTTTCAAAACTGGAAAACTATCACATCCACAGCTTTCTATTGGCCTGAACAAAAAAGGCCAATGAGATTCAAAGTCTGTGAAGGTGATTCTGCCTTGGAAAAAGCTATCAACATACACTGAAAAAGCATGGAGACAAGGAGGGATAAGGAACTGCTGCTATTTTTACATTCAGTAGCATTATGTCCTTTCTTGCTGATGAGGTTTATTTAAACTGTTCCAAGTCAAGAAACTTGTCCAAAGCCCCACAGTACTAAGCAGTTGGACTGGGACTCAGGATCAACCCTGCTTGATGTTTAAGCTCATGTACCTGGATAGATCACACAAGTCACACATCTTCCCTAAGTCTTTGAAGTTCTGGAGAGTGACACTCCTGCAATAGAAGCAGGATTCCTGTGAGAGTTTCATCCATTTAGTACTCTTTACCATTAGGAATAATCCCCTACAGAGTGCTTTTGAAATGTCTTGGAAGGATTTGGAATCATTTGGGGAAATGGCTGAAGGCCGAATTTAAATCAAGACTCAACATTATATTTTCCATTTCTCATCTTGGAGAAATTTGAAAGCATGTATAGTGTACTCCACACGTCTGCAAATTATTTTCTTCCCTTTTGGGTATTTGTAGTCTATTTATGATTTTTATCACAGACTAATTCAAACTACTGTGCCTGAAACAACCTCTTATTCTGAAAGCAAGGGACAACATTTGAGAACACATTTTCTCCTGCTGCAATTTAGCCAAGCAGCTGAGTATTTTTGAAGTTGTCCATTGATTTCTAACAAGGCTAATCTGTTTTTCAAGACCCGGAACAAATCTATGAGTGTCAAGGTCACTATGTTGCTTCAGAAGGTTGACCAGATAGAACAAAGTTCTGAGTGTGGAATGATGAAAAACTCCACAGCAGCAGGTGGGTGGCCGTAGGTCCATAGTGAGAGTCATTTGCCGGTGGTGTGTTTTGGGATCCTGATGTTTATGGCAGAAGTTACATATTTATATATATATATATATATGTATATATTGCTAAATGTAAAATAAGTATTATCATTCTGATTACCACCATCAGAAGTAGTAGTAGTTGTAGGAATGGTGCTAAAAACACCGAGTAAAGCACCCCTGCTTCCTCCTGATGCTACTTCTGGTGCTGCTGACTTGGGGTTTAGTGCAGACTCTGACCTCTTTCCTGAAGGTACAGCTCAAGAGATTTCAGGCACCACTGCAGCCAATGAAGAGCCTGAGTTAAGACCAAGAATGATGGTCCCTTGAAGGTGAACACGGTGGGTGGGGTGGTTCTGGGCACAGTTGAGGGGGAAGGGCTCACAACTTCTCTGCCAGGTTAGGTGGAGAGGCTAAGCCGCTAAATTCCCTGAGTGCCCAGGTGGCCCAAGGGCAGCCTGGGGTTTCTGAGGTATGACTGCTGCAGCGCTGCCCCGAAGTTCTCACTGGCCACTGGGAGAGAGGAGGGCACCCAAGGAGGTGTTGCCTGAATGAGGCCATGTGAGAGAGGGGAATCCTGTGGAGAACATTGGGGTTTGTCCATGAGACAAATTGGATTCTGATATTATAGAGCTGAACCAGTGAAACAGACACACCTGCACAGCTGGAAGTTGAGGATGAGGCACATCGACATGCTCTGGAGCAAATAGGGGTGTCTACTGAGAACATACCTGCTGCTCTACCCAGAACTCTGTTCCTGCAGACCAAGCAGACATCTTCACATGGAACACTACAATACGACACCACACTGTCTTGGCTGTACAGCGTCTTTCCTCTATCCTCCACTTTCTCTCTCCCATTCCTGCATTGAGCATAAAGTTTCTGGTGTAGGTACACACACATATTGCTGGTTTTGCTTGTCTGTACTAAATGAGCAACGATGTGTGCTGATGGACACCCAAGGGAGACGGGATGGGAAAACATGGTCCTGAGAGGAGGCTCCTCTCCTCCCCGCAGTGGCACTCTCACCCCACTCTCAACTCTATATTCCAGGACTTTAACAACAAAAAGCATAATAATCCTTATATACTTTGTTCGACTGGAGACTGAAAGGGTCAACACGAGGCAAGGTGGGCCAGTGCTGCGGGAATAGTGCAAGATTGCAACCAAGTAAGAAAGTGGAAGTAAAGTGTATTATTCACCTTTCACCTTTCACAGATTGGAAAGGGGACCAACACGCAGAGGCAAGTGTGGCGACAAGTGACCAAGGGTTAGGTATATTTATGAGCCTTTGGAGATGGGGGTTTGGGGCCCGGAAGGATCTGGATCAAAAGAGTGTCCAGAGCTGTAGATTCTTCAGTCTCTATAGTGATTACATGAATCACGTTTCTTGACATCATCAGGCACCAGCAGTCTGTGTCTTTGAGGTGGTGGGCTGGGGGTAGTCATGGTTGGGTGATAACAATAAGGATGTAAACATGCCTCCTGGTGATATATCGGAGGTCATCACTGGCAACTGATAAAGTATCAATGCAAGCAGCTAAAAGACAAACTGTTAGCAAGCTGAACATGCTCAAGGAATTTTGTATAATTACTTGCTTCTACACTAAAGCATTCCTCTCATTAGTGATTAAGAAGGTGCATGGGATATGAATGTGTAAGCTGTGCAGTTTAAAATGGCTATATGAATTGTACTGTTAGAATGGCTACTTAAAACTAAATATATTCTAAAGTATGTTATACATTTCAGAGGTTCTCTCCTTTCAGAGAATGTTGATGGGTTTTTTTAATATATCATCGTAAAACCAGAAACAATTTCACAACTTTTTTCTCTGTACCTGTTACACCTATGAAAAATCTGTCCTCACACAGGGCTGCATGACACTTAAAGAGTGAATGTCATATACTTTCCCCTTCAATTCCAGCCTCTAGCTGTTTCAACACATATCTTTGGTGCAAAATGAAAATAAATAAATAGGCTGGGCACAGTGGCTCAAGCCTGTAATTCCAGCACTTTGGGAGGCCAAGGTGAGAGGATTACCTGAGCCCAGGGATTCAAGAACAGCTTGGGCAACTTGGTGAGACCTCGTCTCTACAATAAATCAAAAAATTAACTGGGCTTGGTAGTGCATGGCTACTTGGAAGGCTGAGGTGGAAGGATTGCCTGAGCTTAGCAGGTTGATGCTGGAGTGGCTGTAAGCATGCCACTGCACTCCAGCCCAGGCAGTGGGGTGAGGCTCCAACCACCCCCCCACCCAAAAATAAAATAAAACAAATAAATAAAAATATGAAGTGAAGTTTCTCTTGCTGCCAAGTGTATTATATGGGCCAAAAATGAAGGAAGGGTTTTTGACTGCAGAGAGTTCTAAATCCTTCGTAAGCCCAGGAAGGGGCTACATCCACCATCCAAGAGCTCACCTTCTCCACCTCCTGCCTTAGCAGGGCACCCAGTGAGATTTCCAAGTCCTGGCCTAGGAGTTACATGGAGTGTGGGAGACACATGAAGGGTGGAAGTTTGTCTGTCTCATACCCAGGCAGACATCCCTGGCCCAGGGTTCTCTGGAAGAAGATTCCCCAGTCCTCTTCAACTGCTGGGCCCTTATCCTTCCAGAAAAATTGTATGGGTAAATTGTTATGGGAGTCAACCCATGGGTGATACCAAAGGATGTTGTATCCTGGACAGAGGACAGCCTTGCAATGCAAGTACACAGTGCTATACAATAAGTTTTATCTGCTGACAACACCCAAGAGGAAGGAATGGACATCTTCTTTATGCTTTGAAGAAAAGAACAGACTGGATGTGGACAGGCTCACTTGCTCTTAACTACTGTGGTCAGAATGAGTTGAGAAGTGCACGGGTTCAGGAGAGAATAGGGCTATATGAAGGCTGGAGAGGGTGGGGCAGGAGAGGACTATACAGAGAACATGGGTACAGTGGAAGTTCCACTTCATGGATGCATAGAGCTTTCTCTCCTCACAGTGAAGAAGAAAGGAGATATTGGAGGACCTGCTTTATTTAAATAAGAAAAAAAGAAACATTACAAAGTCCTAATTAGGTTGTGGATTTCATATCTGTGCTTTCAAGCAGCAGTTAGGTAAAAACTGCTACTAGCACATCATTCCAATTGGCTACAGGGCTGTAGAAAATAAAAACAATAACGTGGTATGTAGTGTCACCATAGACATGTGAGAAACTCAATTTTCATGTATTACCATGAGAAGAAAAAATAAATTACTTAGATTTGTTACTGATCATGGGATCTTGGGCTCTCACATAACAGAAAATGACAGGAGGCCAAACAGGTTCTCAGAAAAGGCTTTACTGGGGACTTATACAAGGGGAGAAAGGGTTCTCTGGCAGACTGTCCGAACAGGCTGTCCAGGACCTTTTATTTGATAAATAAAGTGGTATAATATCAAAAGAAAGGTATGTTAACATGATTAGGGCAGAATTCTATCCACCAAGCATTAGTTTACATACACACTTCATCATATGTCACATGTACAAAAAATGGCAAATAACCTTCCCCCCCACCTCTGGGTGAGGGATTTAGTATTATAATGAAGTAAGGGTTATAATCGGACACTGTCTCATCCTTGTGTGCATATGGATGAGGGGCTGCTATCCCAAGCAAGATTTATAAGTGAAGCATTGTGTATCTTCTTTTTTTTTTTTTTTTTGAGTCAGAGTCTCATTTTGTCGCACAGGCTGGAGGGCAGTGGCATCCTCATGGCTACCACAGCCTCCACCTGTTGGGCTCAGGCAATCCTTCCACTTCAGCCTTTCAAGCAGCTGAAACTACAGACGCACGCCACCACACCCAGCTAGTTTTTGTAATTTATTGTAGAGACGAGGTCTCACCAAGTTGCTGAGGCTGGTCTCAAAGCCCCTGGGTCAGGTAATCTTCTCGCCTCAGCTTCGCAAAGTGCTGGGATTACAAGCTGAGCCACATTGCTTATCTTAAAGGGGTTTTTTCAAGTTTGTGGTGTGTAAGATTGCCCTAGCTAGAGTGTTGTTACAAAATCTGGTGGTTAGAGTATGTGTGGGAGATTGAATCCTATCCCTGCTCTGTCTCATGTTGCATTGGTGGTAGGACTAATCACCCCTAGAATGAAATGCACTCAAATAGATTAAGATTTTGCTCATGGTGTGTGCCTTGGGGGGGGGGGGGGGCGGGGTATTGGTTATTGGTTGTTACAGCCTGATCAGGTTCTTATGCCCGCCACCCAGAAAAATCAAGACTGACAAGGCTGTTACAATAGAAAAATAATTGAGCAAAAAGGACATGTTTCTCAAATCTGTCTCCCTGAGAATTCAGAGGCTGGGGTTTTTAAGGGAATTTGGTGGGCAGAGGGCTAGGGACCGCTGACTGGTTGATAATGTCATAGGAGGTATCAAAACTGTCTTCATGTCACAGAGCCAGTTTCTGAAAGGCGGCATCACAGGACCAGTGGAGCCAGCTTCCTACTATGTGTTCTGGGCCCAAGTGAGACCTTGTGTGTATCATAGTACAAACTCTGAAAAACATCTCAAATACCATTCTTAGGATTTACAATAGATGCTATCTATAAAGAAAGTCCTATGATCATCAACCTGGGCAGTGAGTCATCACAGAGATAGATTAGTGGAAAGGTGTATGGTTAGTGGAGTCCCTGGAGATTAGAGCTGTTCTTATCCTTCATCTTCCAGAATGCCCTCAAGGAGATCTGTGCAGTCTTAGGCCCATTGATTATGGGAAAATATATTCATCAGTCTGTGGGAAAGCTTCCTCCCTCCCTAGGATTCAGGACATAAAGATAATCAATTTTCCTATTGGAATAAATGAAACAACAGATTTGTTGATTTCAAACCAAAGTTAGAGCTTTTCAGGGCTCAAGGACTCTTCTACAGTTTTCACCTTATTGCCCAATATTAATTTTATATAGGCGACTTCATTGTGTTTGCCATTGAGTACCAGAAAAGCTGTCTGCTTGACCTAAAGGAAATGCTATGAGTTTAAATAAAAGTAATGTCCTATGGAGCCCCAGAATCCTCCACAGCTAGCAGGTGCTAGCTAGTCATGGATTTGAGTTTTAACCATGGATCCTGTGAGAGCAGTCCGACGGTGGGGGGACTCTGCAGGAGGTTCTGGTGCCTTTTTAGGGAAGCCAGGCACTTGCTGAAGAGACTTCTGTGAAATAATAAATCCCCATGGACAACCAGGAGTCAAGCCCTGATTTTCGTTCCAGAGGCACTGCTCACCCCTCTGCTTCTCCACTCTGAGAGTGGTGGGCAGGTGGTGGGCAAAAATAGAAGACTAATATCATCAGGTCAAGAAGGATCTGCAAGTTCTGTGACTATGTCTTTTTTAAATTGCAAATAATTTTGTGTATTTATGGGGTACAGTGTAATGTTATATATATATACATTATAGAGCAATTCAGTCAAGCTAAGTAACCTATTTATCACCCCACCACCTTATCATTTTTGTGGTGAGAACATTAAAAATCTATTTTTGCAATTTTGAAATGCACAATACACTATTATTAACTGTAGTCACCATGCAGTGCAATAGATCCCTTATTCCTCTAGTCTAACTGAAATCTTGTATCCTTCCCCACACATCTCTTTTTCTCCATCCCTCTCTTCCCCCATCCCAGTCTCTGATAACCACTCTTCTATTCTCTGTTTCTGTGAGACTGACCTTTTTCATTCCACATATAAATGAAATCATACAATATTTTTCTTTTTGTGCCTGGTTTATTTCACTTAGCATAATACCCCCCAGTTACATCTATGATGTCACAAATGACAGAATTAACTTCTTTTTTATTGTTGTTTCTTTTCTTTTTCTTTTTCCTTTTTTTTTTTTTTTTTTAGTTGGAGTCTCACTCTGTTGCCTAGGCTGGAGTGCAGTGGCTTGCTCACAGCCACTGCAGCCTCAACCTGCTGGACTCAGGCAATCCTTCCACTTCAGCCTTCCAAGTAGCTGGAACTACAGGCACACACCACCATGCCTGGCAACCTTTTTTATTTATTGTAGAGATGAGGTCTCGCCAAGTTGCGCAGGCTGGTCTCGAACCCGTGGGCTCAGGCAGTCCTCTCACCTCAGCCTCTCAAAATGCTAGACTTATAGGCATGAGCCACCACGCCCGGCCTTTCTCCTTTTTAAAGGCATAATAGTATACCATTGTTTATATAGATCACATTTTCTTTATCCATTCATCCTTTGCTAAACACTTATGTTTCTTCCATATTATATCAGTCCAGTTCCTCTGTGTTGCTAAAAAGGAATCTCCAAGATTGTGTAATTTATAAAGAAAAGAGGTTCTTTTGGCTCATGTTTTTGCAGGCTGTACAAGAAGCATAGCACCAGCACCTGCTGCTGGTGAGGGCTTTAGGAATCTTCCAATAATGTAGGAAGGCCAGTGAGAGCTGGAGTATCATGTGACTAGAGAGAGTGCAAGAGAGAGAAGAGGAGGTGCCAGGCACTTTCAAACAACCAGACCTCCCATGACCTAATAATTGTGAGATATCACTCATTTCTACAGGGATGACACCAAGCCATTCATGAAGAGTTTGCCCCTATGATCCTAATACCTTCCACCAGGCCCTACCTTCATCACTGAAGATGAAATGTCAACATGAGAGTTGGAGGGTACAAATACCAACTAATATCACATATCTTGACTATCTTAATGTCAAAACATGAAAGTGCAGATATCTCCTTAATATACTGATTTAAAGTCCTTTGGATATACACTCAAAGTGGACTTGCTGGATCATATGGTACTTTCATTTCTAGTTTCCTGAAGCACTTGCATGCCATTTCTCATAATGGCTGTGTACTTGACAATCCACCAACAGTGCATAAGGGCTCCCTTTTCTCCACATTCTCTCCAACACTCGCTACACTTGTTACCACTGGTCTTTTTTATGAGTCGTCCTAACAGGCCTTAGGTGATACCATGGAGACTGGTTTTCTTTTATCTCAATTAAGCGGTCAGAAAGTTGTATTTAAAGTCTGTAAATGGCTTTAACCCCCTCACTAAAATCCATTTCTCACTGAATTAGCTAAATCTCAAACTACTCATCACAACCAGCAGAGCCCTGTGTGATAGGATAAGAGGTGGGAGAGCAATGGGAAGGCTCTAGCCACAGCAAAGGCCCGGAAGGAGGAGGGCTGGGGTGCGTGTACAGGGTGGGGAGAACTGAAGCGACAGAGGAGCTGGGGAGAATGAAAAAATGAAGCAAACCAAATTCCTCTTCCAAAATTCATAGAATGAGCTGTCCTCCCTTCACATGCAAAAGCAATGTCAATTCTTCACCTGGATGTCTGTCTGTTGCTTAGATATATAATCTCATTCCAATAGCACCATTTATTAGCCCCACTTGCCAGTCTCAGAGGAGGAAGAGACTGAAGATTAAGCTGAGTACCAATGACCAATGATTTAATCAATAACGCCTACCTAGTGGAGCTTTCATAAAACTCCAAAAACACTGGGTTCCCAGAGCTTCTAAATTGCTGGATACATGGAGGTTCCTGGAGCATGGGGTGCCCATACCAGGAGAGGTCACTGAAGTTCCAGGTAGGTATGTTGGAATTGAAATGAATTATAGAATTCCCAGTTGGTGTTGATGGAGAGACATTTCCACATATTTTTGTGACCAGAGGTCACAGAAGTTTTCTATGTTGATTGTTGACTGAGGAGAAAAAAAATAAAAAAGGAAAAACACTTGTTTGAGCATGTCGACTGAGGTCCAGGCCCTTCCCCCAGTAGCTGGCAAGATGAGGTGATACCCTCTGGCACTGCCTGACCTCATGCTGGGTGGGCTGAGGGGTCTGTCTCCTGAAGTGCACCCCAACATCAGGGGTAGGGGAGCAGGCAGATGTCCTAGAGTCAAGGGGCTGCTGGCAGTCAAGGTAGGGCAGGATGTGAAGGGTCTTCTAGAAGGGTTTACAGGGTCAGGGGAGGGTGGTGCTGCAGGTCCAACTCAACCCAGGCGACTGGGCAGGCGGGGGACCAGCAGGGCTTTCGGAAGCCCACCCCCTGACAGCCCATGTTCTCAGCATGGGCAAGGGGAGCACACATTCACAACCCACACACAGAATGTTTCTGGTAGCTTGGTTGACATGGACATCGAATTTTATCATGTCAGCCTCCAACATTGAATGGCTGAACCACTGTGGGGAACAGCGTCCCCATGGGATATTGTGAGGACATGTGAGGGCACAGCTCCTGTCCTGATGGGCTACAAGGACAAGTTCTGTGAGATGACACATTGCAGAACAATGCATAAAGTAGCTTAAGTGCCTTTTTTTGTTACCCCCCCCATGTAAAAATCTGTTTATTAAGGCGGATGGTTTGTAAGGTTTTGGAGAGGGTCTGGCTGGCAGTGGAGCCACTGCTACAGAAGGCACCGAGGTGGGTAGTTATAATAATAAAAATAGTAGCAACAGGCAAAATACTCATAGCCTAGTATAAAGTGGACACAACACACAAGGGTTCTTTCTGATATTCCTACAAGTATGTGAACCGGGACTTTGCACCCATCCAAGTTGCCATTAGATTCCTTTGGGAGTGGACTGTGGGTCACTCAAGTGGGAAAACCCTAGGACAGAGAACAGGGAATTCCCATGTTCAGATCGGGATCTTAAACCTGCCCTGGTCTTCTTGGGCCTCTCTCTGTGAAGACCCCTCTGTGCCTGCTCTCACCCTGGGTGATGTGGAGCACCTGTCATTCCATCCAATGACATGGCAGAATTAAAACCCCCAAATAGCTCTTCATTAATCTTCTGTGCAGAGCTCTACAAAGAGACACCCTGGCAGCTGGGCCAAGAAGTATCAATGACCTGTATACTCTCCCCACAGGGGGACACTTCCATTAGAAATTCTGTTCCTGATCATCATATTCTGAAGGTGAGTTGCTCCAAGCGGGAGAACCATATTAGGATTTCACTGTTGGAGGAACCCCAAAAGCTTATCAGATCTAAATAAAAGATTGATGATAAAAAAAAGAAAGAAAGAAATTCTGTTCCTGAGATAAAGGCACATAGAATCATCTACATAGATCTCCAGCCAGGGAGGAAACCAAATGAGAGGTTTAAGTCTTGGGATTAACATGTGAGTAGACAAACTTGGTCCCAAACACTCATGTTCCCTTCCTGCCCGCCATGAACTGGGATTTGAATCAGATAGACCCACCAGATTTCCAATACCTGACAACTTGCTTCTGTTGTTGAAGCTTTTTCTTCCGTCATCTCTTCCTCCCTCCATACACATGGCAATGGGGAGGGGTGTGGGGCAGCCCAGATGGAATCACAGAAGAGGCCTGGCTTGGATGTGGCTGCCCAGGGTGTCTGTGGGTGCCCCTTACTAAATGCCCAGAGGCATCAGGGATTGAAGGCTGAGCCAATATCTGCCTCATCAGAAAAGATTGTAAATTCTGGTCTTGCTGAAGCAGGAAAGTCAGAATACAGAACATTTTGATGTCTTGAGCATTTCTCATGAAGTGAGCTGGATACAGGACTGTCTCTAGAATGTGAGTTTCTGGTTACCAGAGTTCTAAGTTCTGTTGAGGTCTATCACCATAAATGAGGTTACTTCCTCAAGGTTCTATCACCTGGTCCCTTTCCTTCCATAAGACCTTCCCAAGAGCCCCCTGGGCTGCTCACTGCTCACTCTCCTCCCCATGTCAGTTATTCATCTGTTCACAATTATGCAAACAGCATCCCTCAGTTCCTTTGGAAGACCTTGATGTAGCCAGGGAATGACCTGGATGAAGCAAAGCACAAGTAGTGAGGAGACAGCTGGGCCAGAACCTCCTTTTTCTCACCAGTTCTGTGACTCTAGACAAGTCATTTTGTGTTTTGGGGCCTCCCTAACCTCCCAACATGCACAATGAGGATCATGTCAGCATCTTCCCTCTAGGGAATTCATAAAGTGTGTATGAGATGAAACTTATAAATTTCATAGAGTGGTATTCACAAGTAGGTAATGCACACACTTAGAAATGGAAGAATTACAAGAAGTGGTAAAAGGCAGCATGGAATACAACTCAAACAGGCCTAGGTCCAGCAGTGTGGTCTGGGAAAGTGACTTCCCCTCTGTGCCTATTTTTCATTCTGTACTAGTAAGAGGTTGAGATCAAAAGACATTCAGATGTTGTCATCCTCTGACATTACACCTTCCCATCCTTCTCATTATATGTAGAATGAGACCATGTGCCTCATCTCAGCCTATGTGGTGGGCAGCCTCCACCAAGGCTCACAGCAATAAGTGGTCAGTGACCTACTTCTGACCAACAGAATACAACACAGATAATGGGAGATCACGCCTGTCTTCATTAGTTTATACTGATACAACAAAGTACCATCAACTGAGAAGCTCAGG
>CAUYQG010253901.1:0-18411 GCA_963574415.1 Tarsius wallacei
CAGGGATGGATTGCTAAGGGGTGTGAGGAAGGACATAATGGATGTGTTACTTAATTAGATTGTGGTGGTTTCACATGGTATACCTAACCCTGAATTGTATCCCACATCTTTATAATAAAAAATAATAATAATAAAAAAAGATTTTTATATCCATGTTCACATGCAATACTGACTGGGTTTCAATGAACTTTCCACACCAAGTTTTATAAAAGTATAACTAACATCATAAAATCCTGCACTTTTTTTTTTTTTTGAGTTGGAGTCTCACTCTGTTGCCCAGACTGGATTGCGGTAGCCGCTCCCGGCCACCACACCCTCAACCAGCTGGGCTCCAGTGATCCTTCCGCCTCAGTCTTCAAGTAGCTGGAACTACAGGCGCACGAGATCACGCCCGGCTAATTTTTGATTTATTGTAGAGATGAGGTCTCACCAAGTTGCCCAGGTGGGTCTCAAACCCGCGGGCTCAGGCAATCCACTCACCTCAGCCTCCCAAAGGCGCGGGATTACAGGCTGAGCCACCGAGCCTGGCTGAACTTTTTTTTTTTTAAATCAGAGTCTCACTCTGTTGCCCAGGCTGGAGTGCTGTGGCATGCTCACAGCCACCACAGCCTCAATCTGCTGGTCTCAGGCAATCCTTTCACCTTAGTCTCCCAAGTAGCTGGAACTATAAGCGCATACCACCACACCCTGCTAATTTTTTCATTTATTATAGAGACAAGGTCTCGCCAAGTTGCTCAGGCAAGTCTCAAACCCCTGGATTCAGGCAATCCTCTCGCCTCTCTCTCCCAAAGTGCTGGAATTACAGGTGTGAGCCACCACACCTGGCTTCTGCACATATTTAAGGAATATATTTTGATAAGTTTGAAATATGCATACCATGTGAAACCACCACAATCTAATTAAGTAACACATCCATTATGTCCTTCCTCACACCCCTTAGCAATCCATCCCTGCTTCCCCTCCTTGGCCTCTTTTACCCCACCACCAGGTAACAACTGATTTGTGTTCTGTTACTACAAATGACTTTGCTCTACTTAAAATTTATATACATGGAATCAGATAATAAGCACTCTATTTTTCTGGATTCCTCCACTAAGCATAATTATTCTCAGATTCATCCATGTTTACTGGTTTAATAATGGCTAATATTAATAGAGCAATACCAGCTTTTTTATAGTATTTATTTAATATAATTTTATGCCATTTAATTAATTTAACTATCCTAGACATTTCATATAAATAAAACCATACAATATGTGGCCTTTTGTGTCTGGTTTATGTCATATAGCAACATTTTTTCTTTTTTCTTTTTTCTTTTTTTTTTTTTGAGTTGGAGTCTCACTCTGTCGCCCAGACTGGAGTTCAGTGGCCGCTGCGGCCACCGCAGCCTCGACCTGCTGGGCTCCGGCAATCCTTCCGCCTCCGCCTTCCAAGTAGCCAGAATTACAGGCACGCGCTACCACACCTGGCTGATTTTTTGACTTACTGTCGAGATGAGGTCTCGCCAAGTTGCCCAGGCGGGTCTCGAACCCGCGGGCTCAGGCAATCCACTCACCTCAGCCTCCCAAAGCGCGGGATTACAGGCTGAGCCACCGAGCCCGGCTCATAATTTTTTCAAGCTCCATCCATGGTGCAGCATGTGTAAGAATTTCCTTCCTCTTTAAGGCTGAATAATATTCCATTGTATGGATATACTGCATTTCATTTATCCATTCATCAGTTACTGGACATTTGGGTTGTTTCCACTTTTTGCCTATTATGAATAACGTTATTAATACAGGTGATGCCAAAAATATATGTACACATTTTAAGCAATGTTATCTAGGTTTTACTTTTCAAAGTTGAATTAAATTCTGGTAGTAATGTATAGTACAATGTTCGCTCAGTTGTGCTTACACCATTTTCTTTGATTGTCCCGCCTGTCACATGGTGACACTAGCATTCATTATTGCCATCACTAATCATAAGAGAAAGAAAAAAGTTATTAAAATTAAAGAATGGGGGACGAGGGGGGCCACGTGCAGTGGCTCACACCTGCAATCATAGCACTTTGGAAGGCCAAGGCAGAGGACTGCTTGAGCCCAGGAGTTAGAGACTAGCCAGAACAACACAGAGGGACTTCGTCTCTAAAATAAATTAAATACATAAGCAAGCAAGCTAGACATGGTGGCACACGCCTATAGTCCCAGCTACTCGGGAGGCTAAGGAGGATGGACCACCTGAGCCCAGGAGGTAAAGGCTACGCTGAGTGGTGATCAGACTACTGCCCTTCAACCTAAGCAATAAAGTGAGACCTCAAATCAAAAAAAAAAAAGAATGAGGTGGATCACATAAGGGCAAGAGCTAGTAAGGATATCCCCAAATTTTATCTACTCACGTTTCTAGCTGATCCCAAGTAACAAAGGCACAGAACAAACTCAGAGCTAGAGCAAAAGGTCTGAAAGGAGATAAAACTTACTAGGCAAGAAACTGAGTTTGGGTCATGCACTGTGACTCAGGGGTCCAATCCTAGCACTTTGGGAGGCTGAGGTGAGAGGATCGCTTGAGGCCAGGAGTTTGAAACCGGCCTGGGAAACATAGCAAGACCCATCTCAAAAAGAAAAGAAAAAGTAAAAAAGAAACTGAGTCTGTATTTAAAGCTAATCAAGAAAATTATCTGCTTTAAAAAAAAAAAGCAAATGCAAGTCTTTTAAAAAAATGGAACCTGAAGTTTCCATAAACTAGCAATAATATCTAGGATACAATCTAAAATTACTCAATAAATTAAAAACCAAAACAAGAAACACATTCTTGATTTATGGAGGAAAAAAATCAACTAGGCCTAACAGTGAAATAAACCAGATGTTGAAGTTAACACATGAGAAATTTTCTTACTTTTGTTATTTTTTTCTTTTCCTTTCTTATAAACATGAAAAGTTTAAAGCATTTATTGTAACTAAGCTAATGAAGTAAAACAAAACATGCTTAAATGCATGAAAATAAGAGTGGAAAAATGGAAATAATAAAAAACTGTTAAGTCCTAGTAATGAAAAATATAATTTCTGAAATAAAAGTGTTAGAATGGGCAAAATGGACATCACAAAGTAAAAACTAAGACTGACAAAAAATAAATGAATAAAAATTATCCAAAGTGAAAAGAGAAGAAGACTGAAATAAGACAAATTTATAGGTAAAATATGATAAACACCAATCAGAATAAACATAAGGAAAGCCACACTGAGCTGTTATCACAGCTAAGCTGTCAAAAGCCAAAGGATAAAGAGCAAGTATTGAAAGCAACAAGAAAAAAATCCAAATATTACAAAACATGGAAAAAACAATCCAATTAATGGTTTCCTACTTCTAGGTTATAATACAGAAAGGTGAAATCCAGACAGAAACTAGCTGACTTCCTAAGTGGAAGAGACAGAGCTGAGATTCCAGGGAGACCAAGATGACTAGAGTTCATAGGAGAGAGTACCAGACAGGAGAATGCTGAGAAAACTCAGAAAACATATACAGGACCCCTCAAGTTTTCAACCAAATATTGATCAGCACATGCATGCAGTGAAACTATAAAAAAACACCCAGATGAACTAGTGGTAACAACACACTTACAGAGAGCCAGGAATAGTGCCAGTTCCCACTAGCCACACTGGAAAACCTCATGATCCATGGGTCATTGACCATAAATATTCAGGACACAGTATCAGTACAGTATTTGGGAATAATTAGCCCTAGACTGAGGACTACTCAAGATCCATATAACACATCTTAAAAGATTCCAAAGAATCACACACAGTTTTCAAGTAGGTTAACTGTATCCCCCAAAAAAAAAACAAAAAAAAACTGTAGAATATCTATGTATAGTAACATACCTAACATTCAACCAGGTAAAATTTACATCTGGCATCCAATAAAAACTGCCAAGCATGTAAGGGAACAGGAAAATACAGTCTGTAATGAGAAAAGTCAGTAAAACCAACCCAAAATTAAGATATTAGAATTAGCTGACAAGGACATTAAAGCAGTTATTATAATCATATTCCAAATTTAAAAGCTCCACATGTTGATGAAAACAAATATATATAATGAATGGGATTAATGACAAATTACAAACTACAGAAGAAAAGATTAGTGATCTAGAAGACACAGCAATAGAAACTATCCAACATGAAACACAGAAAAGATAATTTAAAGCAAAATCAACAAAGTATCAGGGAACTGTGGGACAATATCAAGAAACATAACATATGTATAATTAGAGGCCCAAAAGGAGAGAGGAGCAGGAGAAGAGAAAAATATTGAAGAAATAATAGTCAAAAGATTTACAAGTCTGATGAAAACTATAATCTCACACATCCAAGACGCTTACTCCAAGAATGAGAAAAAAGAAGGCACATCATTAATTTCACAAAACCAATGGAGAAAGAAAAATAAAAAACATTAAAAGTTGCCTGAGGAAAAAAAGATACATTTCATACAAAGAATCAAAAATAGAAATAACAGCAGAATTCATTACTGAAATAATACAAGTGAGAAGACAGAAAACCAACATCTTTAAAGTACTGAAAAGGAAAGAGTTTCAACTTCAAATTCTAAACCCAGAGAAAATATTCTTCAAAGGTTAAATTTCTCAAAAACATAAAACTATCATCCTACCCAGCAATTCACACTTGTTGGTCTCTATCCAAGAGAGATGAAAATATATGTCCTACATGGACTTGCATTAAATGTTCATAGTAACAATATTCATAATAGCTCACTGAAAACAATCTAAACGTCCATGCACTGTGTGGTACAGCCACACAATAAAATATTGTTCAACAAAAAAAAGGTACAAAACACTGACACATATAACATCATGGATGCTCCTCAAATCCATTATACTCAGCAAAAGAAGCCAGACACAAGAACCACATATAAGTCTATTTCTACAAAATGTCTAGAAGAGGCAAATTTATAGAGATAGAGATTAGATTAGTGGTTGGTGGAGGAGAGGGGTAGGAAAAAAAAATTACTGTAAATGAGCATGCTGCATATTATTGGGGAAGAAAAATGTTCTAAAATTGATTTATACCAATAGTTGTACAGAAGAATTACATCAATATATATACACTTGAAATGGTTAATATTCTGACATATAAAGTATACCCCAATAAAGTTGTCTTTTTAAGAAAGGTTAGTTAAGGCATTTTCAGATATGGAAATGCTGAAAGAATTTATCACTTGAATACCCACACTATAAGAAGTGTAGGCAGAAAGAAAATCATATCAAATGGAAATATAGACATTTACAAAAGAATAAACAGTACCAGAAATGGTAACTATATGTAGAAATATTAAAGATTTTTAAATTATTATTTACATCTTTAAAAGTTTTTAAAGTGTTGTCATACAAAAATAAAATGTATAACAACAATAGCACAAACCTCAGAAGATGAAAAATGCACCTTCTTTTTTTTTGAGTCAAGGTCTCTTTTTATTGCCCAGGCTGTGGTGCAGCTCACCGCAACCTAAAATTCCTGGGCTCAGGCGATCCTCCTGCCTTAGCCTCCTAAGTAGCTGGAACTACTTACATGGTGCACACCACCATGCCCAGCTAAGTTTTTATATTATATATTTTTTTTGGTATAGATGAGGTCTCACTATGCTGCCCAGGCTGGTCTCGAATTTCTGAGCTCAAGCAATCCTCTCACAGTGCTAAGATTACAGGCATGAGCCACCATGCCCAGCCACAAGTATATTATTTTTAGGTTTTCATATTATGTATGAAATGGTATTATCATCACTTGAAGGTATATGGTTGCAAATTAAAAACATATCTATAAATCCTAAAGTCACCCTGAAAATATTAAAACAAACAGTAATGGCTAATAAGCCAGCAGAAGAAATAAGATGGAATCATAAAAAAGAATTAATCCCCAAAAAAGGCAGAACAGTAAGAAAAAGGGAACAAGAAACAGACAGACAAATAGATGATATTCATCAAGATGATAAATTTAAACCTAACCATATCAATAATGACATTAAATATAAGTGGCTATTTTGGAGGAAGTGGTATATTCATTGTCTTAATTGTAGTAGAGATTCACAAGTTAAAATCATTACTCTTTACGTTTGTCAATATTGTGTTCACATATAGCCTTTACTTTATGTCAATTATACCTATAATTCAGTCATATCAACTGTCCCTACAAAAAAAAAATCAAAAACTTAGCCAGGCATGTTCCAGCTATTCAGAAGGCTGAGGTGGAAGCATCTCCTGAGCCCAGAAGGTCAAGGCTGCTGTGAGCCGTGATCACGCCGCTGCCCTCCAGCCTGGGTAACAGAGTAAGACTCTGACTCAAAAAAAAAAAATAGAAAGAAAAAAAAAGTCCACAATTGCCAAATTATTATCTGATAAAAATACATTTCAAAACTAAATGTATTATAAGAAATAAGCATGAACACTTCATAATGAAATAAGTAACTTAATAAAGACACAAGAATATAAATATATATGTGCCTAATATAAAATTCTAAAATGCATGAAACAAAAACTGACAGAATTAAAGGAACAAATAAACAATTTACAATCATAGCCGAACGTTTTAACACAACTGTCTCTGCAATTGGTAGGGCTAGACCAAAACATCAGTAAAGACACAAAAGAGGCTACATACCACTATTAACAACCTTATCTGATTTTATATTTATAGAACACTATGCCACAAACAGCGGAATACAAATTCACAGTATACACTGAAACATGAAGAAAACTGCAATACGTTTAAAATGACTTTAGGAGTTATGGTCTCCTGACCCTAATAAAACCAAATTAGAAATAAATAAGAGTAAGAAAATCAGAAGAAAAGCACAACTATATATTTTTGAACTAAACATTTCTAAACAATCATGTCAAAGAAGAAATGACAAGAAGAATTAGAAATTATTTTGAATTGAATGACATAGAACAACATGTCAAAAACTGTGGGATGTAGCTAAAGCAGGTGTCAAGAGGGAAACTGATAGGTTTCAATACCTATATTTAAAAAAAAAAAAAAGAGGCCGGATGTGGTGGCTCATGCCTGTAATCCCAACACTTTGGAAGGCCAAGGCGGAGGATTGCTTGAACCCATTAGTTTGAGATCAGCCTGGAAAACATAGTGAGACCTAGTCTCTTTAAAAAAAAAAAAGAAAGAAAGAAAAGAAAGAAAAACGTTCTATCTATTTCTAACCTTTCATTTTAGTAATCTAGAAAAAAAGAAGTTAAATTCAAAACACAAGGCCGGGTTCGGTGACTCAGCCTATAATCCCAGCAATTTGGGAGGCCAAGGCAGGTGGATTGCCTGAGCCTGCAGGTTCGAGACCCACCCAAGATGACCTCGTCTCTACAATAAATCAAAATAAATAAAGAAATAAATTCAAAACAAAAGTGGAAGACCTTAAATACATACAGCTTTGTAAAAGGAGGCAACTGAAAAGGCTACACACTGTTTGATTGTAACTATACACAATTCTGAAAAAGGCAAAAGTATGAAGATAGTAAAAACAATCAGTGGTTGCTGGGAAGATGGGGCGGGCTTAGCAGGAAGGAAGGAAAAGAGGGAAGAATAAATACATAGAACACAAAGAATTTTGAGAACAGGGAAAATATTCTATATGATACCATAACAAAGCCCTCCTCACCTCAGTCTATTAATTTTTTTAAAAAATAAGACAGAATAACATTGGAAACAGAAAAAATAGTAGACAATCAATTAAACCAGAAGCTGGTTCTTTGGGGGAGAAAGGACCAAAAAAATTGATAAGCCAGACTGATCAAGGAAAAAAAAGGAAAAAAACATATTTGCCAGAACCCTAAAATTGTTTGCTATGAACTGAATGTTTGTGTTCCCCTAAAATCATACACTGAAACTTAACTAACTACGTGATAGTGTTAAGAGGTACTCAAAGTCAAGGTGTAAGAATGCTAAGAGGTGAGACTTTTGAAAAGTGATTAGGACATGAGGCCAGAACCTTCATGAATACAATTAGTGCCTTTATAAAAGAAACTCCAGAGAGTTAGCTGGTCTTTTTTACTATTTAAGAGGACATAGCCAGAAGGTGCCAACTTGAACCAGAAAGCAGGCCCTCACCAGATCCAAATCTGCTGATGCCTTGATCTTGGACATCACAGTCTCCAAAATTATGAGAAGTAATTTTCTGTTGTATATAAGCTACCTAGTTTATAGATATTTGTTACAGCAGCCCAAACAGACTAATACACTGCTCTAACAAATAGTCTATTTGGTAAAAGACTTTATTTTTTAGAGTGGTTTTGGGTTCACAGCAAAATTGAGAGGAGGCAAGTATAAAGTTCATCCCTTGTTTCTTCATATGCATAGCCATCCCAATTATTAGCACGCTGTAAGAGTGGTAAAACTGAAACTACAGTGACACATCATAATCATCCAAAGTGATTAGAATTCACTATTGATGATGTACAGTCTATGGATCTGTATGAATGTACAATGATGTGTATCCAACATTATAGTATAACACAGACTATGCTCATTGGCCTAAAATCCCCACTGCTCTACCTATAAATCCCTCCCTACTTCAGTCTATTAATTTTTTGTTAAATGTAAGATACAATGGCATAGGAAACAGAAAAAACAGTAGAGGAGAATCAGTTAAACCAGAAGCTGGTTCTTTGGTGGAGAAAGGATCAATAAAATTGATAAGCCAGACAAGTCAAGGAAAAAAATGGAAAAAACACAAGCAACCACCATCAGAAATGAAAAAAGTATTGCCACAGACCTCACACATTAAAGGATAGAAAGAAAATATTATTAAGAAATTTATGCAAATTTTATGACCTAGGTAAAATGGACAAATTCCTTGAAAGATACACTACTGAGCTACTAACACGGACTCAAGAACAAATAGAAAACGTGAACAAGCCTGTATCAATTGAAGAAATTTAACTTGTAATTAAAAGCCTACTCATAAAGAAAACTCCAGACCCAGATGGTTTCACTGGTAAATTCTATCAAACATTTAAGAAATGAGTAACAGCAAACTCACACAACACTTTTGGAAAATAGAGAAAGAAGGAATACATTTAATCTAATACAAATCAAAAAATTACCTGATTCCAAAGCCAGATCCAGATACTTAAAGAATAACTGCAGATGAAAATCTCTCATGAACACAGATGACAAAATGCTTTCAAATATATTAGCAAGTGGAATCCAATTTTTTTCTTTACTTTGGAACATTTACAACAAACGAAGCCAACAATTTTTTTTTTTTTTTGAGTCAGAGTCTCACTCTGTCACCCAGACTGGAGTACAGTGGCATGCTCACAGCTACTGTAGCCTAAACACGCTGGGCTCGGCGATCCTTCCAAGTAGCTAGAATTAAAGGTGTGCACCACCACACTCAGGTCCTTTTTCTTTTTTTTTTAAATTATAGAGAAGTCTCGCCAAGCTGCCCAGGTTGATCTAGAACCGGTGAGCTCAGGCAATCCTCTCACCTCCACTTTCCAAAGTGCTGGGATTACAGGCGTAAGCCACCACACTCAACCAAAACCAACAATTTTTTTTTTTTTTGAGTTGGAGTCTCACTCTGTTGCTCAGGCTAGAGTGCAGTGGCACGCTCACGGCCACCCCAGCGTCAACATGCTGGGCTCAGGCGATCTTTCTGCTTCAGCCAAGGATCCAAGTAGCCAGACTACAGGCACATGCTACCATGGCCAGCTAATTTTTTATATATATTGTACTGATGAGGTCTCGCCAAGTTGCCCAGGCTGTTCTCGAACCCATGGGCTCAGGTAATTCACTCACCTCAGCCTCCCAAAGTGCTGGGATTACAGGTTTGAGCCACCCCAACAATTTTTTAAAAGGATAATACATCATAAGCAAGTAGAGTTTATCCTAAGAATGCAGTTAGTTTAATATCTAAAAATCAGTCGGGCTCGGTGGCTCAGCCTGTAATCCCACGCCTTGGGAGGCTGAGGTGAGTGGACTGCCTGAGCCCGCAGGTTCGAGACCTGCCTGGGCAACTTGGTGAGACCTCATCTCTACAATAAATCAAAAAATTGGCCGGGTATGGTAGCGCACGCCTGTAGTTCCAGCTACTTGGAAGGCTGAGGCGGAAGGATCGCTGGAGTCCAGCAGGTTGAGGCTGCAGTGGCCGAGAGCATTCCATTGCACTCCAGTCTGGGCAACAGAGTGAGACTCCAATTCAAAAAAAATATATATATATATATAAATATATATATATATATATATATATATATATATATATATCTCTAACAGTCATTCAAAAACTCCATATTAATAGAACACAGAAAAAAATCCATGTGCTTGAGAGGCAGAAAAAAAAGCATGCTACAAATTTCAATACCCTATCACAGTAAAATAAACTCTTATAGCAAATTAATACAGTAGAAATTCCTCAATCTGACAAAAGGTATCTATGAAAAGCCTACAGTTAAAAATCACATTCAGTGGTAAAAGTCCCAGTTTTACAGCCAATACAAGGAACAAGGCAATAATTTCAATTATCAACATTTTTCTTTAACTGTAAATTCTAACAGAAGAAAAACAGAAAAAGAACTATAAGACATACAGATTGGAAGAGAAGTAAAATGATCCTCAACTGAGGCATAATGTATGTAAAATACACCAAGGAATCCAAAATAATTAATAGAACTAATAAATTAATTTAGCAAGATTGTGGACACAAAGTCCATAAAACCAGGCACAATGGCTCCCACCTGTAGTCCCAGCACTTTGAGAGACCAAGGCAGGAAGACTGCTTGAGCCTAGGAGTTAGAGACTAGCCTGGGCAAAACAGCAAGACTCCATCTCCACAAAAAAAAATACAAAAACTTAGCGGGGCATAGTGGCATGCTCCTATAGTACCAGCTACCCAGGAGGATGAGATGGAAGGCTCACTTGAGTCCAGGAAGTTGAGGCTGCAGTAAGCTGTGATCATGCCACCGCACTCCATCCTGGGCTACATAATGCAACTCCAACTCAAAAACAATAAAAAAATAAGACAAAGTCGATAAAATCAATTGTATTTTTATATACCGGCAGCAAACAGAAAATAAAAGTCTTAACTCCATTCACATTAAATAAGCAATAAAATATTTAGGAACAAATTTAGTAGAAGATACATATGGTCCTTACACTAAAAACTATAAGATTTAAGGGAAATTAAAGAAGACCTAAATAAATGGCCAGATGTATAATGTTCATAGATTGGAAGAATAATTAGGAAAGGGTGGCAATTCTTCCTAAATAGATCTACAGAGTCAATGAGATACCAAATAAATCCCAACAGGTTTTTCTGAAAAAAATGACAAGACAGTTTTAGAAATGTATATAGGGCTAGGCATGGTGGCTCATGCCTATAGTCTGAGAACTTTGGGAGGCAGAGGCAAGAGAACTACCTGAGCCTAGGGATTGAGACCAGCCTGGGCAGCATGGCAAGACCTCATTTCACCAGCCGGGCATGGTGGTGCCCACTTGTAGTTGCAGCTACTTGGAAGGCTAAGGCTGAAGGACTGTCTGAACCCAGTAGGTTGAGGCTCTGATGGTTGTGAATATGCCACTGCACTCCAGCCTGGAGGACAGAGTAAGACTCTGACTCCAAAAACGAAAATAAATAAATTTTAAAAAATGTATATGGAAAGGCAATAAACCAATAAAACAATTTTGAAAAAGAACAAGGCTGGAAGACTGAAACTCCAACAGTAATCAAGACAGTGGCATAAAAACAAACCCACAGATCAATGAAATCAACTAACAAATCTAGGAATAGACACACACTGAAAAGGTCAATTAACTTTTTATAAAGATATCAACTAATTCAATAGAGACAAAGTAACCTTTTCAATAAATGGTCCTGGAACAAATGAGTATTTATATTAAAAAAATAAACTTTGGCCCATACCTTGCAAAATCTACAAAAATTAACCAAAAACCCTTACCTCATACCGATAAACAAACATTAACTTAAATTGAACATGGGTATTAATGTAAGTGCTAAAACTATTAATGTTTTAGAAGAAAATATAAAAGAAAATTGTTGACACACTGATGTAGGCAACTTTTCTCAAGCAAAACACAAAAAGCACAGATATTTTTGAAAATTTACATAATGGTTTTATCAAAACTAAAATTCTTTGCTCTTCAAAAGACATAGCTAAGCAAACAAAAAATACTGTACAAACTAGACTACCAGAAAATGTTTCAAAATATAGATCCAACAAAGACCTTATATAAAGATTATATAGAGATTACGCCAGCCTAGGCAACATGGTGAGACCTCGTCTCTACAATAAATTAAAAAATTAGCTGAGCATTGTGGTGCATACCGGTAATCCCATCCATCTACTTAGAAAGTTGAGACAAAAGAATCACCTGAGCCCAGGAGGTCGAGGCTGTGATAGCTGTGATCATGACACTGCACTCCAGCCTGAGTAACAGAGAGAGACTCTGACTCAAAAAAATAAAAATAAAAAAAGACTATGACACAATAAGATACACAATCTGTTTTCTTTTTTTTTTTAAAAAAGGGCAAAGGATTTTAACAAACATTTCACAAAATAAAAAATACAAATGGGCACATACAAAGATACTTGATATTACCAGTCTTCAGAAAAATATAAAATAAATCCACTATTATACCCTCACTAGAATGGCTCAAGTTAAAGAACAACTCAAATTATCATATATTATAGGAACATAAAATGGTACAACCACTTTAGAAAAACTACAGTATAATTTTATCAACTTAAACATACTTTACCATAGGATTGGCAAATTACTCTTTTACGTATTTACCCAGCAGAAAGGAAAATGTGCATTCACACAAAGATGTGTATGCAAATGTTCACACAGATTGAATTATCCCCTATCCAAAATGCTTGACTGGGACCAGAAGTGTTTCAGATTTCAGACTGTTTCAGATTTTAGAATATTTGCATCATACTTACTGGTAGAGTTTCCCAAAACCAAAAATCTGAAACTCAAAAAGCTCCAATAATTATTTCCTTTGAACATCATGTTGACGTTCAAAAAGTTTCATATTTTGGAGCATTTCAAATTTCAGATTTTTGGATTTGGCATTCTCAATCTGGATTAGGTTATCATTATCATAATAACCAAAAATAGAAGCAAAACAAATCTCCATCAAATGTAAATTAACAAATAAATAAATTTTGGTAGGAATACACATGCACACCAATTAATATTACTAAAGAATAAAAAGAAACAAAATATTAGCATACATACCATGGATAATTTTTTTTTTTTTTTGAGTAGGAGTCTCACTCTGTCGCCCAGGCTGAAGTGCAGTGACATGCTTACGGCCACCGCAGCCTTGGCCTGCTGGGCTGAGGCGATCCTTCCAACTCAGCCTTCCATGTAGCTAGAATCATAGACGTGCCATCACGCCTGGCTAATTTTTTTAAATTTATTTTAGAGACGAGGTCTCGCCAAGTTGCCCAGACTGGTCTCGAACCCCTAGACTCAGGCAATCCTCTCGCCTCCGCCTCCCAAAGTGCTGGAATTACAGGCGTGAACCACCGCGCCCGGTGCCACAGATAAATTTCAAAGCATTATGCTAAATCAGGATTAGGCAACTTTTTCTGTAAAAGGCCAGACAGCAGTGTTTTCAGTTTTGCAAGCCACATGGTCTCTCTGTCACAACTACTCAATCCTACTCTTATAGCACAAAAGCAACCACAGACAATGCTTAAGGAATGAAAATGACTATGTTCCAATATAATTCATTTATAAAACAGGCAGAGGCCTGGATCTGGCCCACAGGCTGTGTTTGCTGACACCAGTATTAAGTAAGGAGTATTCCTCATGGACATAGATTACACTTTTAAATTATCTGTAAGCCTCATAGCACTTAGCCACAGGCTAAGGCAAATACTAAATCAATGAATAAAAAGAACCCAACATAATCAGATTAGGAAAAATTACCTGTGGATCTGATCTTGTCTGCTAGAGCGAACTGGAGCTAATCCATCTATTTCATCAAAAAATATTATAGAAGGTCTCATCAAATATGCCTAGTAAGAAGAAAATAAATGTTATTTATTGAATTCATTTTTATTTTCAAAATTTACTGTATTTTCCTAATAGGCAATACAAGAAATGATACTACATGCAGCAGGTGTGAAAGAGTATATAGTAAAAAGGGAAGCTCCTCGTCACCACACTCTCCAACAATACGGTCTCCTCCCAGTAACTACTGTTTTCAGTTTGTTAATTCTTCTATACACATTTATACACATAATCAAAAATGTATTTTTTTTTTAATTATTATACTTTTTTTGAGGCAGAGTCTCACTCTGTTGCTCAGGCTGGAGTTTAGTGGCACAATCACAGCCACCACAGCCTCAACCTGCTCAGACAATCTTTTCATCTCAACCTTCCAAGTACGCTGGAACTACAGGTGCATGCCACCACGCTGGCTAATTTTTTTATTTATTGTAGAGACGAGGTCTCGCCATGTTGCCCAGTATGGTCTCCAACCCTGGGCTCAGGCAATACACCCACCTTCTCCTCCCAAAGTGCTGGTATTATAGGCGTAAGCCACTGTGGTTGGTTCATTTTAAGCAAATTTTTAGTTCACAGGAAGGTCAGCTTACTAAGAAATAGTAATTTTCCATTTCTCCCTGACTGATAATAATATACATTAAACTTTCAATATTTTCTAATAATTTGAAATGAATGACATAATTGGGTTTTAGGAAAAACTTAAAAGAACTGGAATTATATAATAAGAAAAGTAAAGATTAGTTCATTATTTTTATATACATGAAAAAATGGCTTTTTAAAAATAATTACAGGCTCACAGAACTACAAAAAGGAAGTATAAGCCGGGCTGGGTGGCTCAGCCTGTAATCCCGCGCCTTTGGGAGGCTGAGGTGAGTGGATTGCCTGAGCCCGCGGGTTCGAGACCCGCCTGGGCAAGTAAGACCTCATCTCTACAATAAATCAAAAAATCAGCCAGGCGTGGTAGCGCGCGCCTGTAGTTCCAGCTACTTGGAAGGCTGAGGCGGAAGGATCACCGGAGCCCAGCAGGTCGAGGCTGCGGTGGCCGGGAGCGGCTACTGCACTCCAGTCTGGGCGACAGAGTGAGACTCCAACTCAAAAAAAAAAAAAAAAAAAAAATCTTTGTATCACCATGATTGCTCTAAGAAAAACTAGAAGCCTGCCACAACCATTAGCGAACACACACAGACCTTCCAAGAATGAATTTCCAAAATCTGATCATATCGTTGTAATTTTCTAATTACAAAACCCAGGAGTGTTGACAAAGCAGAGTCCCATTCAACTACTGATGACTATTATTCAAAGTTAAACTTTCACCAAATCTTAACGACTTAACAGGTAGAAGCTCATTACCTTAGGAACCAAAGGAACACAATAATTTTCAACCTCTTTGGACATACACATCATCATAATCATCAATAACCAGGTCTTGCTGATAACTTTAAAAAACCAGGTTTGATCATTTAATCCTTGATGGCCTCTCCTTGTACGTATATGTGCAACTTTACAAATTGGTTCAAAAATACCAGCCTGTCAAAAATAATTCCTATTTAGAGAATGAGCCCACCCTGCCTACGGAATTCCTCAGATATCATCAAGCTCTGGTGGCTTAAAGAAACACAGTGACGATGCAACAACGTGAAGGATTAAAAGCACAATGTTAATGACAATGCAACAACATGAAATAATAAAAGCATACATTGATTGAATCCCTGCAAGTCACTGGTCACTGTGCAAGGTGCTAGGAAAATCGTCACAACCGTTAAGTTGCTTACAGTCTATCCAAGCAGTCAGCCAGCTCCAGGAAAGTGACATGGAATAAAGCTCGCAGAGTCCTCAAATGCCATATTTAAAAACCTTAATTTTACACAAATTAAGCAGAAAACAACTGACATTTTAAACAAGAGATTAAATGGTCAAACCTGGTTTTTTTAAAGTTATCTCTAGTGGCAGTATACAAAATTAGATGAGATAAAGGGAGAAGAAAGGAAGAAATCAGCTAGAAACCAGATTTAGGTAAGATAAAAAGGGTCTTAACTAGGGCAGTGACAAAATATATAAAAAAAAGAGAATAGAGTCAAGAGATATTTCAAAAGCAGCATAAGCAGGGCATAGACAAGGGAAGAGAGAGGGAACAATCAGATGTAGCCCTGAGGTTTCTGGCATGGTTGACCTGGGAGACTACATGCCAAGAGAAAAGATGGAAAAATGTAAAGCAGCAGTATGTTTTACTGAGGAAAAGACAGAGTTTAAGTATTGTACACAATGAATCTGAAGCTAAGAAAAATAACGCAGGTGAAGATTTTTATTTAAAAATCAAAAACATGAGATTTGAGCTCAGAAAAAATGTCAAGGCTGGAGATGAGGCCTGGGTATTCTCAATACACAGGCAAGCAAATAATGCCATAGCAGCAGAATATTGTCATTCAACAGGCAAAAAGAAGAATCATCAAATGATAACTTTTTAAACAAATTAATGAGAAAGTCAAAAGGAGGACAATGGGCATGTCATACCACAAAAGCCAATTAATATTTCTAAGGCTGGGCATGGTGGCTCACACCTGTAATCCCAGAACTTTGAAAGGCCTAAGGGAGAGGATCATTTGAGAATAGGAGTTTGAAACCAGCCTGGGCAACATACCAAGACCCCTGTCTCTACTGCCTCAGTACCCCCTAAAAAAAAAGATTTCTAAAGGTTGAGCAATATCGATACCTTAAGATTTGCATACTTGAGATTTAAGTGGTTACTGTTCTGTGGCATCTTGAACAAACGGGAAACAGGAAAACCCACAGTGTAATCATTTCTTATTACAAAAGACTTCTGAGGCATCAAAACTACATACCTTACCAACTTCTGTTCTAAACCTGAAAAACTAAGAGTTGATTAAAGTCCTGCATAGGAGGGAACAGACCCTGAGACACCAACCAGCAAGTCACATGAGCCTCTTTAGATGCTTTGATGGCTCTGCTATGTCAATAATATACTGCCAACCATGAGGGAAGGAGAGGAAATTCTATAAGGGGTTTTCTTGTTTGTTTGTTTTTCAGTCAATTTCTCACTCTGTCGCCCAGGTTGGAATGCAATAGCACAATCATGGCTTACCACAGTCTTGACATTCCCAGCTCAGGCGATCCTCCCTCCTCAGTCTCCCAAGTAACTGGGACTACAAGTATGTGCCACCACACCTGGTAAATTTTTTTAGTTTTCTGTAGAGACGAGGTCTCCTATGTTGCCCAGGTTGGTCTTGAACTCCTGGGCTCAAGCAATCCTCCCACCTTGGCCTCCCAAAGCACTGGGCTTATAGGAGTAAGCCACTATGCCCAGCCTTATAGATCAGGGGCCTTCAACCACAGTACTGGTCTGTGGTCCATTAGGAACCAGGCCTCACAGCAGGAGGTGAGCAGCAGGCCAGAGAGTGAAGCGTTATCTGTGTTTACAGCTGCTCCTCATCACTTGCACTACCACCTGAGTGCCTCCTCCAGTCAGATCAGCTGGCATTAGATTCTCATAGAAGCGAGAACCCTACTGTGAACTGTGCATGCAAGGGATCTAGGATGCATGCTCCTTATTAGAAGCGAATGCCTAATGAGATGAGGTGGAGATGAGGTGGTGATGCTAGTGCTGGGGAGTGGCTGTAAACACAGATTAACATTAGCAGTGAGGTTTGCATAGAAACCATAATAAATCACTTGCTTGTAGACTCATATCAAAACCCTATCAGTGAGTGGCAAGTGAGTTGTTGTACTTCAATTATAGAGCTGCATCTGGTGGCGGGCTTTAAGTTAGAATCCAACACTTATTTTAATCCATGTGTTGTCCGCCCACTATTTTATTTATCACTTTTGTCCATGGCTCTTTCCCTGCACTGTGCACTTGTCTCAATCATAGTATTGGTAAGCCCACAAGCTAACCCTCGCCAAAATGAGTAATAAACAAATGTCACTAGAGAGCTTCTTTGAAGCATTATGGTGAGTTGTATAATTATTTCATTATATATTACAATATAATAATATAAAGTGCACAATAAATGTGCTTGAATCATCCGAAATTATGCCTTCTCCCAATCCATGGAAAAATTATCTTCCACGAAACCAGTCCCTGATGCCAAAAAGGTTGGGGACTGCTGTTATAGAAAATTTTGCATTTGTTTGCTTTGTTTTGTTTTGAGTTGGAGTTTCACTCTGTCACCCAGGTTGGAATGCAGTGGCAGAATCATGGCTTAACCTCGTAGGCTCAGGTGATCCTTCCATTCCAGCCTCCCAAGTAGCTGGGACTACAGATGTGTGCCACCACATCCAGCTATAGAGGGTATTTTAAATCCTGAATCTAATTCAGCTGAACCTAAAGAAACAGCTCTGAATAAACGGTGCCTTGATAAAA